>MU672341.1:23150-63654 GCA_026770625.1 Nicotiana glauca
GCGTACCTCAGGAGATTCATCTCGAACCTAGCTGGGAGGTGTCAACCATTCAGTCGCCTTATGAAGATAGGTGTCCCTTTCAAATGGGACCAAGCATGCAGTAATGCCTTTGAGAGCATTAAATCCTACTTGATGAAGCCTCCAGTTTTAGCATCCCCTACACCTGGAAAGCCATTAATACTATACATTGCGGCACAAAAAAGATCTGTTGGAGCACTGTTGGCCCAAGAAAATAGTGAGGGGAAAGAAAACTCTCTTTACTACTTGAGCAGGATGATGACACCAAACGAGTTGAACTATTCGCCAATTGAGAAGTTGTGTTTGGCGCTAGTCTTCTCAATTCAAAAGTTGAAGCACTACTCTCAAGCTCATGTTGTCCGTCTTGTTTCTAAAGCAAATTCCATCAAGTTCGTGATGTCAAAACCTGTTCTTAGTGATCGACTAGCGAGATGGTACCTCCAATTTCAACAATTTGAGATTTTGTACATTCCTCAAAAGGCTGTAAAAGGACAAGAAAAAGATACATATTGAAGCTCTTCTCCACAGTGGTGATTTGCGAGTCTTCCGCATAGCAAGAAGTCTTCGTCTCCAAGGGTGAGATGCAAGTTTTCCATCCTCCACGTTTGTGATCAAAGCTTAGCTTCGCATTCATGGTCAAATCCCAAACAACAAGTGGTCTATCAATTCAAGACCAAGCAAAGCTCTCGAATTGGCGGTCGTGAGGAGAAGAATCAGAGGATTACATCTTTTAAACTTAAGATTGTTCAAAGATTGTAAATTATTGAAATACAAATACTTTTATTTGTCACTATATTTCTTGTCTTGATTATTATTTTTAGGAACAAAATTTTAGTTATTACAAATAATTTGTTGCAAGCAAATTGGCACGTCCAGTGGGACCAGTCCTACCCTTCATCTCTTCCTCTTACAAACCAAAAACTTCAAGTTTCAAGATTATCTGTTGTGATGGTCAGGTACTTCAAGTCTTGTCTTAAAGTTCGGCAAGCCTATACCCCGACAAACCTTGAAGTAGGGGGCATTTGTAGAGATCGAATTTTAATGGATCAAGCCAAATCCTAAATTCAAGATACTACAAGACCTCTTGAAATTCGAGGAGTCTGTCAGTATTTCTTGGAGGCTACTCTACCTAAACCCTAGGTCACTCCTATAAAAAGGGTTACATAATCCTTTAAAAAACATCTCGAAAATGGAGATCATCTCGAAAATGGAGATAATCAGGAGAGAATAATCAAGGGTACAAACAGAATTGTACTCGCGTTATTTTATAAATAAAATTATGTTTCTTTATATTTATATTGTGGTTGCAATTTATTTTTGTATCACAAATAATTTATTGCAAAAACACATAAAGTAATATTAAAACTAAGAATCGCATCCCAAAACCAAATTGAATCAAGTTATGAACTTCAAGGTTTTCAACTTACTCTGAACGCGCCGAATAATACTTAGAATACTCGGAATGACACTAAATTTTGCATGCAAGTCATAAATCATCATACTGAACTATTTCAAGGCTCGAAATCCCATACGGACCTTGATAACATCAATGTCTACTCGAAACTAAATTTAAAGAACTTGAAAATCTTCAATGCGCCAATTCTCAATATTAAGTGCCTGAACGCTCCCGGGTCATCAAAAACCCGATCCGAATACATGCTCAAGTCCAAATCATCATACGAATCTATTGGAACCGTCAAATTCCGGTTCCGAGGTCGTTTACTTAAAACGTTAACCACTATTAAGGAACTAAGTGTTACAATTTCAACCCGAATCCTTCCAAATCCGAACCAACCATCCCCGCAAGTCATAAAATAGTAAAGGCACATACGAAGAGTCATAATTAGGGAAATGAGGATCTAAAAGCAAAACGACCAATCGAGTCGTTATAGAAGTTGTGTGGAATAGAATTTATGATTAAATAAAAATAAATTAGCATCTAAAAGCGTACAAATCACATGCGAATTTTCATGAAAAATGCCTTGAGTATCGTCAATTTTTATATGGGAATTTACCTACAAAAATAAATAGATATCATTATTTTTGCTTCCGGAAATATTACCTAATTTTTTTGGGGAGTTAAAATTTCAGGTTAATCGAGAAATTTATCTGGAATTTACCTACAAACTTTTGCCAAAGGATTTTACGGGAATTTTCGATGAAGCTTTTGTGGGAATTTCTTGCATAAAAGTATTCTTGTGGATTTTCATCGAGGTATTCTTGTGGAATTATCATAAAAAATCACATTACCATAACTTTTGGCCTAAAGTTTCCTAGGGATTTACATGAAGTTCTGGAAATTACTGGTAGACTTTTCCATAAAAAATTTCAAGTGAACTTTTGTTGACACTACTTTATCAAAATTTTTCTGTGCAAGAATTCGCAAGTAATTAACAACAAAATAGTATAATCCCTAGGTAACTTATCTAAGAATTTAAAATCTCTAAATAAGTTGGGAATTTATATATTTCTTTATATGCCCACTTTTATGTTGTACTTTCTAGAGAGATATTAACATTGATTAGCATGAGTTTTAATCATGAAAGAAATTAATCGAAACGGATGAAAGTAAATTACATCAGGAATATCATCTATAAGGAAATATCAGTTGAAATACGCTTCATTACATGTTTGTAACTTATAAAATCAAAATAAGTAAGAAAAACACATGTACCTAAATGAAATTTAATTTGTCATCTTCATTAGAATTATATGATATCCAATCATCTTGACTACAAGAAAAATCCTAAAATTAGATAACAATTGAATTTATACGCGATTTTAAGGATACTTGATATAACTTGGTACAAATTAAGAAGAATAGATTAGTATTGAGATAAAAAATTAAAGAATAAATGCAAACCGATCGAATTGAACAACCTTGGCCCTCGAGTTTGATCACTCTTAAATCAAATATGTTTCAACTTGCTTATGAACAGAATAACAGGATAATGAAAGCTAGAAAATGACAGTATATTGCTTCATATTGCGTGAATATGATGTGTTTACAAATGATCAGACTCCCCTTTACATAGTAGGGAGTCCTACTATAAGTACAATTTTATATAAGGTAAGGAATCCCATGATTGTCTAATTAATCGATCTCTTCTTGATACGTGCCGGGATTCGCATCGTGATCCTCGCGTGATTGCGGATATTCTATCTTTCCGTTATTCAACTCGGTAAGCTTTACACGATCTCTATCTTGTTAGGTCTCAATCTTGGTCGATCTGAATCTTGGTCGATCTTGATCTTAATCGGTCTTAGGGCCACAAGCTTG
Organism: Nicotiana glauca; assembly: GCA_026770625.1. Classification (NCBI taxonomy): domain Eukaryota; kingdom Viridiplantae; phylum Streptophyta; class Magnoliopsida; order Solanales; family Solanaceae; genus Nicotiana; species Nicotiana glauca. Next base: position 26,449 of record MU672341.1, read on the forward strand.
GCAACTTAACTTTGCATCATAGTTCGATATAAATTTCCAGTCCCGATCATTCACACAAAAAGGGCAAGCCCAAATTTGAACGTATACTGATAGTCCCATCATTTCTTGGAGAGAAGATGACGAGAAATGACATAAATTTTCCTATCCCGTCTCGATGTGCCGTGACGTAAGCGACGAGCCCGATTATGACATCAGTGACAACTGGGTACTAAAACGTCCCGTCAGTTTGGTTACCAAGGCATTAAATTCCTGTCAGTTGCTGGTCGGTCACCATCGGATCTGATCCTCCACCAACAAATTAAAAGTACCGCCAACTTCTTCTCCTCAATCTTTTACGCTCAAAATTTCCTTCATTGCTGCTTCTCTTCAAAAAACCTCTTTGTTATGCAACTCTAGCTCCCAAATTCCTTAAATCTCAAGAAATTCATTCTAATTTCCTTCCCTTCTATTTTACAATGGCAAAAACTGCTAAAACAGTGCCGCAAAAAGAGATTGCCTCTTCTTCATGGCCCGCCGGTGGTGGAGCTACGGCGGAACCCCTCCTCGAGGATTTTGTTTTGGGAGGGTGCCTACTATCGCCGATTTTAGGATTGAAAACACATCCTCAGTACCTGGTCGTTGTGAACCGGTCTCGAGGTATATATGCACGATAACTGAAGATATTCTCAAAAGGGTTAAAAATGAGTGTAATTAGGTGAACAAGGATAGTAGTTCCTTCTCTTGAGGAATCTATCACCACTCTCGTGGAGGGGCATCTAAGCGTTTACACTTGTCCCTTTACGATAGGTCCCTTAGAACCCATCATCATCGCCTTTTGCAAGAGGTACGACGTTACACTCGGCTAAATCCATCCTTCATTCTAGAGAATAGTCATTCTCCTTCATTTCTTCACAAGCAAAATTGAGGGATGTCCTTTCACCCTAGATCACCTCATGCGCGTTTACAGTCCCTGACTTTATCGAGGAGGGTTGATCAAGCTCGCTCTCCGGGCCGTAAGGACCCCATTATCGAGCATAGATGAGTCTCGCGACCGAGGTTGGATGGGCCGGTTTGTTCGAATAAGGACTTCAGACCTTATTCTTGCCGAAGACATGCCGTTTTCAGAGAAATGGAACATGAGCCATGAGTAGCATTTTGTCTCTCTAATTTTGTTATTTTACCTCTTATCTTCTTTCCTTATCTGTATTTTTTTGATGTTGCAGCTGTAACCCAGGTGCCAGAGGTAATCCCTAATCTCAAACAATGGGTCTAGAGCCTAGTATCACAAAGACCTTACTCTGGTTGTGCTTGGATAGAATTTTCAAAGGGTCAATGGGAGGCCCGCAATCATGGTAAGCTTCTTCCTTTGAACGGTTATCATTCGGGCCACTTTCTCGGGCTTACTCATCTTTTTTCCTTTGTAGGCCTCGGGAAGGATGTGTAAATGAGGCCCTATCTGAAGAAGAAATTCATTCCCAACTACCTACTCCGAAGCAGGAAAAAGAGAAGAAGAGAAAAGGGGCTCCGAGCTCCCCAAATTCGGAAAAGAAAAAGCCAAAGAAAAGGCAAACCCGTAAACGCACGGGGAGCACAATCACTCTATCTTTGGACTTAGTCCATTTGCTAAGAGACGAGTCTGAAGATGAATAAGAGGAATCAAATCTGATAGCCCATGTGCGTGCTGTTGTTTCGATACGAAAGTCCCCCGAACCGGAGGGGTTGATAAGGGAGCCTCAACCGAAGTTCCTGAACCAGAAAAAATTGAGGCCACTCCCTCCCAAGCTGTGGTGGTCCTGGGAGAGATCGGGGACAAGAATTCTCGAGTGGCGGAGGATTTTTTAAGGGATGAAATCGATGTGATTGATATTTTCATGTCCCTTTAGATTTTGGACGCCACACTTCGTGAGGCTAATATGTTGGAAGGTCGCCCTTGCGAAGTCCCTTAAGAGGTGATCAATATCCATGACTTCTTGGATAAAGTCAAGTTTGGTTCTTTGGGAGATGTCACCATGTTTGGTGACTTACCGGTACCGAAGGAAACGCTGTCATCGGGCGCTACCGGGTCTGCATCGAGCCTAAAACTAGTGAACCGATTCCCAACTCCAAGTATTAACCCCGATCGTAGGCGTAATATAGTGTTTTATGTACCAGAGGATGCCCGAGTCTTCTCTCCCTCCGTGGGGATTTCTAGCTATCTTAGATACTTGGTGACCGAGGAGGACTAAGCTATGATAAATGTGGTAGGGGCCGTTTGCCTGTTCAATGAGGCCAAACATGCTCTAAATTGGGTAAATTTGCACCCCATCATCTATTTTTTTAAACTTAGAATTGTAGGTAATTCTAACATCTTCTTCCTTGTTTCTAGGCTTTGTTGTTACATCATGAGGCCTTCCTTCGAATTTGGGAGGAGCATGAGGTTAAGGTTCGAGACCTTAATGAGAAAAATGACACCTACAAGCTTCTCAGTGAGAAGCTTCATGCAGATTTAGTGACAGCTCAGGATGATCATATTGAGATGGCCGAACATGTATTGTGAGTGCTTCATGACAGTGAAGACGAATTGGAGATAACAACTAATGATCCGATTTTGCAGGTTCGTTAGACGCTCGAATATATCAAGGATCTTAAAAAGCAAACAGATGCAATTCGAGCCGAGGCTGAAGAGTTCAAGAAGAATATGGACATCTTAGCCTCGAAAAAGGAGGCTATCCAAGCAGAGTTGGAGTCTACTGAGTCCCAGCTCTGGATTGCAAGAGAGAGAACCTTGGTGCAAGCGAAGGAAATCAAGGAGCTTCAGTCCCAGTTAGCTAACTTGGCTAATGAGCTCAAGGTAGCCAAATCTGAGGTGGCCGCTGCCAACACTAAAGCCAATGCTACTGCAAAGCAGTATAAGGTCGATGTTGGGGCATCCAAGCATAGGCCAAAAGCATGGTGGATCATGCAAAGTGGCAAGCTCGGAGGGAAGCCCTCAAAGAAGTCCATGCGAAGGGCTTCGATATACGGGTTGTACTCGAGAACGCCAAAGTAGAGGAAGCCAGGGCTCGAAAGCTATCCTTTCCCGAGGAAGACTCAGATAGTTTAAGTGAGTCTAAAGGAGGGGAAGATCTCGAGAAGGGAGATGTTGCCTTAGATGAACACCAGACCGCTTAGGCCTTTAAGTTTTTTGTTTTTCTTTTGCATCCTTTTTAGGACATTTTGGCCGTTGTATATTTTTGTATTAGGCCGATTTGGCTTTAAAAACTATTGTGTATAAATATAAGGCTTTTCTTTCCCTTTCAACTTTCAAAAGTTTTCTTCCATTGCTTTATCATTCGTATTCACAAAGGTTGGAATGCCTTAGCATAAAAAAATAAGGTTGTGTTCAAGGGTTTGAACAAACCTTGCCTTTATTACCTATCTAGGTTAAGGCGTTATCAGGGTTCGATGTCATTGAAGTTTCTCCCGAAAATATCTTAAGTTTAAGATTATGCCAAGGGTAGCCTTTAGAACCAGTTATGAAAGAATTTTTTCTTTTTCGAAGGCCTATTTTTGTTTTGGATTTCGAACGTCTCCAAACTGTGTTAAATTGGCAGTAGCTTTTTAATTTGGGTGTATCCTAGTGAGCTTGCTTTCCTGAGTTATCCATAATTACCTAAGATAATAGTTATCGAGTGGGTATGGCTATGGCCTTTAAAATTATAGGGTTGCTCAAGAGGCCTTATGCCTTCGACGCTCAATAGTTTGATTTGTTCGAGTTTATTTTTTGGACGGCAGTCCCCGAGTGTGGGAGTGATTATCCGAACTCTGGTTATAATCGGCCCTTGAGCTCATTTCCATAATAGATCTAAAGTACAAAATTGCAAAGTAGAAAAACTTTTCTAAGACAAGAGATAATTGCAAGGAAATATGCTTCTCTTTATTCTTGAAAATGATTACACATGCGTACATGTTTTGTGCCAGGTCCCGAGAAACCTATGTGGGCACATTTCGTTTGACCATTTGGCCCTTACAACAAATTTGACGTATCAAGACCCCGCTATTATGAAATAATTTCATCGCAAAAAAGTTGACATACAAGGGAAATGCCCCCAGTATTCGAGGTTGTTTGTAGAGGAACCTCAGATACTATTAGTGCTATATTTGACACAGATTTGTGATCGACCTTCGATTATAAGTTAGCACGATCCACTGTTGCCTCGTTAAAAACCTTACCGAAAAACCCAATTAGGACAAAAATGGTTCAAGGGAAAAAAGTGCAACACATACCTTGAGACATAAAGTCTTCGTGTCGCTCCTTGTTGATAACCTGCAAGTGTTAATAAAGAATAGAAAGAATTGAAAAGGGGTCGTACCTTAGTAGTAATATTGTTTAAGATGCATTACGTTCCAATTGTTTGGTATAAAGGGGCCGTACCTTAGTAGTAATATTGTTTAAGATGAGTTACGTTCCAATTGTTTGGTAGTTGTTTTCCGTCCATCATTTCGAGCTTATAGGACCCTTTCCCCATGATTTTGAGAATCTGGTATGGCCCCTCCCAGTTCAGACCCAATTTTCCTTCATTTGGATTTTGGATGTTTAGTGTGACCTTCCTCAGTACTACGTCCCCGACATTAAAATATCAAAAGTTGGTCCTTCCCTTTCGATCCGTTGCTTTTGAGCTGCCAATCGAACAAGGGCAGCTTTACGCCGTTCATCCAATAGTTCCAGGCTCGAATTCATGGCTTCATTATTCGATTCCTTCATTGCATATCGGAATCTGATACTTGAATCCCTGACTTCGACCAGTATTAAGGCCTCGGCGCAATAAACCAATGAGAATAGGGTGTCCCCGGTACTGGACTTCGAAGTTGTACGATATGCCCAAAGAACTTTGAGCAGGATCTCTCTCCATTTCCCCTTGGCGTCGGTCAACCTTTTCTTGGGGTTTAGGATTATGGTTTTTTTGGTCGATTCGGCTTGTCCGTTTCCACTAGGGTGATATATTGTTGATAAGATTCTTTTGATCTTATGGTCTTCGAGAATTTTTGTAACTTTGTTACTAATAAACTGTTTTCTGTTGTCTAATGCAATTTTGAATGGTATCCCAAATCGACATATGATGTGGTCCCAAATAAAGTCGATGACTTCCTTCTCCCTGATCTTCTGGTATGCCTGTGCTTTAACCCACTTAGAGAAGTAGTCAGTCATAAACAAAACAAATTGAGCCTTACCCGGTGCTGATGGAAGAGGCCAACGATGTCCACCCCCTATTTCATGAATAGCCGTGCCGATAAAACCGAATACAACAGCTCCTCGGGTTGATGAATCATCGGAGCATGTCTTTGACATTTATCATATTTTTGCATAAACTCCTTCACATATTTTTCATATCGACCCCAGTAATACCATCTCTAATTACCTTTTGAACCAACTATTCAGTGCCTGAGTGGTTCCCGCATGGGCCTTCATGGACTTCCCTCAAAACATACTCGGTATCTCCCGGTCCAATACATATTGCTAGCGGACCGTCGAACGTCCTCCTGAGTAAGGTTCCATATTCGGACAAGGTAAATCGGGCTGCCTTTATGCGCATGGCCCTCGATTCCTTTGGATCTTAGGGATGTTTTGTGGTCTTCAAATATTCTATGTATCTGTTTCTCCAATCCCAAGTCAAGCTTGTGGATTTTATTTTGGCGTGACCTTCTTCCATTACTGGACTCATAAGCTGTATGAACACCCTGGAGTTGAGCTTGTTGTCTTCGACCGATGATCCTAATTTTGCAAGGGCATCGACTTTACTGTTTGATCTTGGGGCACGTGCTACAAAGTCCATTGTTTGAAACGATGCAAAATTACTTTTAGCTTGTCCACGTACCTTTGCATTCATTCATCCCTGACCTTGAATGATCCATTTACTTGGTTTACCACCAGGAGGAAGTCACATTTAGCCTCGATCACCTAAGCTCCCAAGCCTTTGGCTAGTTCGAGACCTGCAATCATGGCCTCATACTCGGCTTCATTATTAGTCAATTTTACAGTTCTAATAGATTGTCTAACTATATTGCCTATGGGAGGCTTTAGTATGATGCCACGTTTGTACCCCTTTATGTTTGAGGTACCATCCGTAAAGAGGGTCCAGATTCCCGAAAGATGTTCCCAAGTTTACTAACACTCCCTTTTGACTCCGGGTATTAGGGCAAGTATAAAGTTAGCTATGAAGTCTGCCAAAATTTGGGATTTAATGGCCTTTCGGTGTTGATATTCGATATTGTACCCTGCTGATTCTGACAGCCAATTTGGCCAATTATCCAGAGAGTTCGAGTTTATGCATTATATTTTGTAAAGGGTAGGTTGTCACAACACATATAAGATGTCACTAAAAATATGGGTTTTAGTTTCCTAGAGGCACTTAGCAAGGCGAGTGCTAATTTTTTTAGGTGAGCATATCTAGTTTCGGCCTTACCTAAGGTCCTACTGACATAATAAATCGAAAATTGCGTACCTTGTTCTTCTCGGAATAGGACTCCACTTACTGCTACTTCCGATACCGCTAGGTACAAGTACAGTCGTTTGTCCGCCCTCGACGTGTGAAGTAATGGCAGGCTCAGTAAGTATAACTTAAGTTCCTCTAAACCTCGTTGACATTCTAGGGTCCATGTGAAGTTGTTCTTCTTTTTCAGCAAGGAAAATAATCGATGACTTCTATCGGATGGCCTCAAGATGAATCGACCAAGGACTAGAATGGGCCCAGTTAGCCTTCGTACAACCTTCACATTATCCACTACCATGATATCCTCGATAGCTTTGATCTTATCGGGGTTGATCTCTATTCCCTAATTGGATACCATGGATCCGAGAAACTAGCCGGACCCGACCCCGAATGCACATTTTTTGGATTCAACTTAATTTTGTACTTCTTTAGTATACTGAAGGTTTCCTACAAATGCTTTAAATGGTCCTCTTATCGCAGGAACTTAACTATCATAACATCAATATAAACTTCCATGTTTTTCCTATTTGTTCTTCGAACATTTGGTTTACTAGTCGTTGATAAGTAGCACCGGTAGTTTTAATCTGAAAGACATTACGTTATAGAAGTACGTGCCATATTTAGTGATGAAAGTGGTTTTTTCTTGGTCACCCGGGTTCATCCGTATTTGGTTGGACCCAGAATAGGCATCGAGAAAACTTAGATTCTCGTGGCCGGCCGTGGCGTTGATCATGCGATCGATTTTAGGCAAAGGGAAGGAATCTTGGGGGCATGCTTTATTTAGGTCTTTATAATCTACACACATTCTCAGTTTGTTCCCTTTCTTAGGAACCACGACTACGTTCTCTAATCATTCCAGATATTTGACCTCCCTGATGGACCCTATGTTAAGGAGCTTAGTTATCTCGTCCATGATGAAGGCATGTTTGATCTCAGACTGGGGTCTCCATTTTTGTTTCACCGAGTGGAACTTCGGGTCCAAGTTCAGTTTGTGAGTAGTGATCTCCGGTGGGATCCCTATCATATCGAGATGGGACCAAGAAAAATAATCCATATTAGCTATAAGAAATTGATAAGTATTTCCATGAGCACGGGAGTCAGCCCCGTGCCCAGGTATACCTTCTGATTGGGCAGATGTTTGACCAACATTACCTGCTCCAGCTCTTCGACCGTTGACTTGGCAGCATCGGACTCATCGGGGGAGATAAAAGATCGAGGAACCCCAAAGTCATCATATTCATCAATCCCTTGCTTGTCGAAGCTGGTGCCAATAATTGATATTTGGATCACTGTTTCACTTTCAAACTCGAGTCCTTTGTCAATGAGAGTGTTGATATCAAAATTACTTCATTTACTGCAAACATCTCCTTCACAACGGGCTGTTCCTTGTAAACCGTCTTTATCCCCTCCGATGTTGGAAATTTTAATACCTGAGAGAGGGTCGAAAGTACAACCCTCATGTTATGGATCCATGGTCTCCCGAACAGGGGGTTGTATCACATGCCCCCCTCAATTACATAGAACTTGATTCCTGGATGGTATCGGCGATGTTATTTCTATCTTAGTTATTTTTCAAGCCATGTTGAATCCATTCAGCACTCGGGCCGCTGGCATGATCTGGTCTTGTAGGCCAAGTTGTTCTTCGACCACAATCGTATGATGTTGGTCGAGCTACATGGATCAATTAGCATACATTTAACTCTAGTTTTATTCATAAGTATAAAGATTACCAGTGCTTCATTATGAGGTTGCATGATTACTTTCACGTCCTCGTTGTTGAGAGATAGAGTTCCTTCTATTAAGTTATCCCGAGTCCATTTTTCTCTTGTGATTGACACCTTGGTGCGTGTCATCATCAGACCTTCGAGGACATCGATCCCTACGATGATCATATGAATGACGTCCTGGGTTCTTCTTGTCTATTTTGTTTGTTGGAATCTCTGTTTCTGAAGTGGTTCTTAGCTCGGTCACTCTAAAATTCTCGAAGATGACTGTCGTTGAACAAACAGGCTACTTCCTCCCTCAGTCATCGACAATCCTCCATCCTGTGGCCATGCGTGCCGTGATATTTGCATATTTGGTTGGGATTCCTTTGTGCTGGATCAGTTTTCAAAGGTTGAGGCCACTTGGTATCTTTGATGTGTCCAATGGCCAATACGATGGTAGCTGTGTCCATATTAAAGCTGTACTACGACAATCGTGGTGCTTTTTGGGTCCGATAGATCTATCGAAGTCGTTTTTACTCATAGGTCCTCGTAAACTTTGACCTCGATCATTTCTTCTCTCATCTTATGCAGAACTTCAGCCAGATCTGCTGCCTCTACTGTCTCCATTATACGATTTATATCGATCTCTATTCGACCTTAGTTCTCGGTCGATATCCCTCCTGATTCTATCTACGGGTCTGATAGAATAAATGGATCCAGAAGGAGCCCCAAATTGAGACCTTGAGTTAAAGCTTGAATGGCCCCGTCATCAATGACTGGTGGCAAATCCATTCGTTCCATTTGGAATCGAGATACGAATTTTCCGAGCATCTCGTTATTTTTTTGCCTTACCTTGAAAAGGCCCGACTTCCTGGTTGTGACCTTAATGGTCCTAGCGTGTGCCTTTACGAAAGAATCTGCAAGCATAGCAAACAAGTCAATGGAATTAGGCGGCAAAATATGATACCATATCATAGCACCCTTCGATATAGTCTCCCCGAATTTCTTCAGCAAGATGGATTCGATCTCGTCATCTTCCAAGTCATTTCCTTTGATAGCACACGTGTAGGAGGTGACATGTTCGTATGGATCAATCGTTCCATTATATTTAGGAATCACGGGCATACAGATCTTCTTGGGGATTGGCTTCGGAGCTGCACTCAGGGGGAAAGGTTTTTGTATAAACTTTTTGGAATCTAATCCTTTCAATATTGGTGGTGCCCCCGGCATCTGGTCGACCTTGGAATTATAGGTTCCACCTTCTTGTCATTTTCCTCGATCTTCTTTTCTGCTATCTCGATTCGTTTTGTCAGTTCTTCGAGCATCTTTATGATAGCAGGGTTAGTCTCTGATTCCTTCTCGTTCGACCTCTTCGAAGTTGATTCGACCTTGTGTATGATTTCCTGGGATGGTTCGGGTTCGACCTTGCTCGGTGTGTTTTTCTGATTTTGGAGTTGGGCTATTACTGACCGTTGAGCCTGCAACATTTAGAAGATCACCCGCAAGCTGATCCCTCCATCTTCACCACCATGTGTGCTCTGAGTAGCTGATCGGGCATCCTTGGGGACGCTGCATTCGGGATTGACGACTAAATTTTCGATGATGGCTACTGGTGAACTAGCGTCGATTGGATCTACAGCTGGAATTCCATCGAGGCCAACAGGGGGTACAACGTTTCCTGGTACACGGCTCTCATTTTTGCTGTGGTGACTGAGATCATTGTCAATGTGTTGAGGTGCTGACTGGGAGTTTGACATTTTTTAATCCTGTAATCAAAGATACTTCAAAGAGCAAGTATAAAATAGTGTGTGTTATGAAAGTTTATACCAGGTAACCACTACTATCCTTAGCCCCACGGTGGATACCAAACTGTTTACCCTAAAATTGGATAGCAATTAAATTTATACGCGGTTTTAAGGATACGTGATATAACTTGGCACAAATTAAGAAGAATAGATTAGTATTGAGGTAAACAATTAAAGAATAAATGCCAACCGAAAAAATTGAACAGTCTTGGCCCTCGAGTTCGGTCACCCTTGAACCAAATATGTTTCAACTCGCTTATGAATAGAATAACAGGATAATGAAAGCTAGAAAATGATAATATATTGCTTCGTATTGCGTGAATAACACGTGTTTACAAATGATCAGACTCTCCTTTATATAGTAGGGGAATTCTACTCTAAGTACAATTCTATATGAGGTAAGAAATCCCATGAATTGTTAATTAATTGTCCTCTTCTTAATACGTGTTAGGATTTGCGCCGTGATCCTCGTCCGATTGCGAATATTTTGTCTTTCCGTTATTCAACTCGATAAGCCTCCCTCGATCTCTATCTTGTTCAGTCTCAATCTTGGTCGATCTCGGCTTTAATCGGTCTCAGAGTCACGAGCTTGGCAACTTAACTTTGCATTGTAGTTCGATATAACTTTCCAGTATCGATCAATCATACAAAAGAACAAGCCCGAATTTGACCGTTTACACAAGTCATTATACAACGATCAACTTTAATCATTTACGGAAACTTGCACTTTATTCGTTCGTATATAATGTTTGGATACTCTTTCTTCATCTCATCAGTGGCTTGTTGCAAGTGATGATTCTAGATGATTGCCAAATTATATAAATCCTTCAAACAATGGTAATCATCATTATAGGCATTTATTTTATTGGTCATGAATTCGCTATGTAAATTGGTAAACAACCAATTGGAAAATTGCATGGAACTACAATTCGAGTTGCCCAAAAATCAATGACCCTCTTAATTAATTAGGAATTTTAAAAAAAAAAAAACCAGAAAAATAGTCAAGCTAAAATACTAGAACCATTCACTAATAACTTAAAAGTGAAAGAAAACGCACTTTAGTAGCATTAATAATGGTCTGAATAATGTATGGGACGATGATTGTCAACTCTTCCACCGTTTTACCTTCAAATAAGCCAAAATTGAGATCGTGTCCTCCTATTTCTCCGACTAGGAAAAGATATTTATTTAGGTTTTCTTGACAATCTAATAGTTTATGGTTCTTTATTAGGTATGTTACGGCATTCGCATCGGTTGCTATGTTACATTATTGCTAACATTCCTTGCTACTTGGTCTTTATCTTTATTGTTCTTTGAGCCGAGGGTCTATCCGAAATAGCTTCTTTATCTTTATAAAGTAGGGATAAGATCTGCGTACACACTACCTTCCCCAGATTCCATTTATGAGATTAAATTGAGTTTGTTGTTGTTGTTTGACAATCTAACAGGACAAACAAATCACAAAAATTAATGTTACTTGCCATTAATTAGCTTCTGGAGTAGAGATTAAACCGTATATACCATTTTCTTGAAGTTTAATTAATTAATTACCGGCGGTGAAGGTGATGTTGAAATGAGAAAACATCCAATCAAGTTGCACATTTAATGAACTATTTGTTTCCCAATCGACAATCTTATTCTCTGTTGAGATTGAAGCAGGTAAAGCAGTAGCTCCTGCTACTGCAAAATTTACGCCGTGTGTAAAATTTGCACTTCGAAGCAAGTAAGGATTTAGGAAAGGAAGTGTCACGATCCAATTCTCACCATGGCCATGATGACGCCCAACGCTATCATTACGCAAGCCAACAACAATCAACACGCCGATCAATATAACTCATAACACATTTTGAAATAAATGATGATATAAATAAGCGAAGTCATTTCATTTTTTATTGTAAAATACTGACACTATCGTCAAGGTTTGAACATGATCGAAACATAAATCTGAATATCATAAAAGAAATACAATCGAAAATAATAGTCTAAATCTCTATAACCTGGTGTCACAAGTGTATGAGCATCTACTAAAATATATAATACTATTACAATAACTGTCTGAATAAAAAATAAATAGAATACAATAAACGAATAAGAAGGGAAATCTGTGTGCTACAGATCGTAACATAGAGAGCAACTCGCCACACAGCCTCCTCCGTAGCTATGCCTACGCGCCTGTATGAGCACCAAATGTAACTGTCTCAGCACCTGCACAATTAGTGCAGAAGTGTAATATGAGTACATAAATCAACTTATACCCAGTAAGTATCTAACTTAACCTCGAAGAAGTAGTTGTGAGAGGTCGACATCGACACTTACTAGTAGCCTAGTAATCAAAGTACAATAAAAGTAGACAGGTAATAAGCATAGCAAGTCGCAATGGAAACAAATATGTGTGTATAACATGATCCTCAATAGAAGAATAAATACAAAATTCTCAAATACCGAATACTACCTCGAGTGGAATATACATGACCATTATTAGGTGCAAATGTCAAATCGAGCTAGGATACTCATATATGCGATTACTGCCTATCGAAATATTACGCACGATTCTATCGAGGCGAATGTCACGGTACCATAAGAGTGTTTCATAGAACTGCTAACGCGAACAAACCGATCCCATAAATGTATCTCATAATCCTGCCGGACAACTCGCTTCTACAAGAGTGGTGTTACATGATGCTACCGAGGTCATACGGCCCGATCAATAGATGTATATCATAATACTTCCAAGGTAGGAATGACTCAATCCATAAATGCACCTCATAATCCTGTCGAGGTGATTGACCCACTTCCATAAGAGTAGTACTGAGGCGATCAATCTGATTCCATAAGAAAAATGAAACTTTCGACAGGTTATCAGCACAACTCATGAATATATGTAAGGGTTGAGAAATCAAGAAACTTCCACACAAATAAAGTGCAACATGGGAGTAATCCGTAAGAGAAAGTGTAATTTTTGCGGCTAATCAAGTAGCACGCCAAGTTTCAAGAATAGCAAAGCTCAATACTTACGCGAGACTAGTCTCAGGCTAAAACAAATATTATAGCATTTAAGCAGGTAAGGATAGCTCAAGTAGTACAATTAAATGATAGTGTGAGTCTTAGTCTACCAGACATAATCAAGAATCTAGTATACGCACGGACGCTCGTCATCTCGTACGTTCATAGCTCCCATAGAACATAGCATGTAGCAAATATAAAACCTACGAGGGTAAATTTAATCTTATAAAGTTAGACATGAGATATACCTTGCCCTAATATTCGATAATCGACTCCACACCTCTCTAACACGTCAAACCAATGCTAAACAATCTGAAACTAGCAAAAAACATGCAAACCAATCAAAACATATTCAAGAACTCATAATTCAACAATTATAACTCATTCTCAACCCCATAAGAAAATTCAACAAAAGCCAAGCCTGAGCCCACAAATTCTCGAAAAAAAAAATAGTACCATGGACTCAAATTTATAATTTGTTCTAATTTAAAGTACTAAAATGATTTATAAAAAAATAGTCAGGAATGCTCTCTTCTCTCTCTTAAAACCCTAAAACTTGAAGCCTAAACCTAGCGTCCATGGCTGTGCCAGCCACTGCCCATCCTTCATTGGAGGTTGGGCAGTCGACCTCTGATCCTAAACCAATCCCTCAAACAACTATTAACCCAAATCCAAACCAAAACTACGCAAAACAGCTCCAGCCACAAGCATTAAATGCTCCCATGCACGTGAACATTGTAAACCTAAACCACTCAAGTTTTTACATGGAGAACCAATGGTGAGATGGAAGAAAACTGAGGTTAAACAATCAATAATCCAAGAAGGATTGCATCTGGCAGTCCTGGGGAAGTTTTTCATATGTCAAACCTGTGATCCAAGAATTGAGGAAGACAATTCCAATTCAGTGTGAGCTTAAGGATCATGTTATGTTGTCTTAATTGAAGATTCACATGTTTTGATTAAGTTATCGTTAATGGAGGATTATATTCACTTATTATCGAAGCCAGCTTTTTATTTGAAAGCACAAGGTGAATTCTCGCAGATGAGATGTACAAAGTGGAGTCCTTGGTGGTCTCCTGATGTTGAGACACCAATTGCCATCGCTTGGATATCATTTCAAGATCTACCTCCTAATTTCTTTGGTAAGGACTTTGTCTTTTCATTGGCTAATGCAGTAGGTAGACCATTGCAAGTTGATTTGGATACTCAAAATGGCACAAGACCTAGTTGTGCTAAGGTTAAGGTGGAGGTTAATCTACTTGCAACATTGCCCCAAAGGATAAAGATCATTGAAGAAGCAGATGAAACTGGACCTGAGGAATCGAAGTGGATTAAAATAAGGTATGACTACATGCCTAAGTATTGTAAGACGTGCATGACACAAGGACATGGTGAGATGGAATGCTGTGTAATTCACCCAGAATTGCATAAAAGTTTCAGTGATGAAAGCAAGGATCAAGGCAAGGAGAAGACAATGGTGGTGAGTTCTGATGCTATAGGCACAGCTGCACAGTCAACTAAGGTGATAGCAAGTGGAAAAGTGGTTGGAAACCTGCCAATAACAATGCTAAACATGAATGGATGCAAGCTAGGAAGAATAAATATCAAAGAGATAAGAGAGGTTACATTATTAATAAAGTAAAAGAGGACAACAAGGTCAAGGGAAGCTTAAGAAGGATGTAGTGGCGTCCAAAAATAAATTTGAAGCGTTGGAAGTGGAGGAAGATTCTCAACCAATATTGAAAATTACGGATGGCAAAGTAGATGATAAGGACAAGAATGAAAAGAAAGAACAAGAATTCAAGGGAACTAGCAAGGACCAGCAACAGGAAAAGAAGAAGAATGGAAGGGATCAACCTTCCAATCCTAATCTTAATGGAATTGGGGGAAGTGATTCAAGTAAGTCGACGAGCAAGGAAGGTGTAAAGTCTTCTTTAAATAAGGAAGAATTTGATGTGAGAAAAGTGAAAAAGGAAGTAGTGGAGAATGCAAATAAAGAAAGGGAGGTAGCTCTTATTCCTGTTGATATAAGGACAGATGTTGAAACTACAAAAGAAAATACCATAGATAGGGTGCATAGGAGATTTGGGACAAATAAGGAGGAGTTAAGGCAGAGCAATGTGACTACCAACAAGTTATGGAAAGATACTCCTTCCCAAACTTATGAAGATTCCGGACATATAAATGAATTCAAGAAGGTTAATTCAGATAAGACCCTATGGAGTGAAGAAGTTGAGGTATTGGAGAATCAACAAAGGGAGGAACAGGGGATAGGAGACTATGCTGAGGATAATTTGAATTTTGTGATGGATCAGGAGGGGAAACAAATTGGATAAGGTAAATGAGCATCTAGGGAAACTGGAAATCTATATAGGACTGATCAAACAGATCAGTGCCAAATGGAGGGCAATGGAATAGTTACTTCTGATAAAACTGGGAGTATTTTAGCATATGTAGATGGAGGCTCTAGTAATGCATTGATGAAAGGACCCGATGAAGAGGTTACTATGAAGGTTATAGATGAGACAATGAGGTTAGAGCAACTGACAGGACAAAGGAGAATGGGTGAATCCAATGGAACAATAACTCCTGTGCAGGCAGCTACAGTAAATCCTGGCCTTGGCAATGTCTATTAGATGCAATTAAAATTGATGCAGGCTGCTATAACTACCATAGAACAGGCCAAGGGAATGAATTGAGTAATGTACATGTAGAGCAAGCAATTGTACCAAGAGAGGCTGGGGATCTACAGGAGGTACCAATGTAGATTGGAACTAATAAAATCATGCAATTGCACCTCAATGTTCCAGTGAGAACTCCACTTCAGCAACTGCATGATCTTGTTACAAATAATGTATTACCACTTGATGAAGAAATTCTAGGCCAAACTACGATGGAGGATGAAGGAGAAGATGAATCTACTATTGAAAATTTCAAGCAAGTGGCTAGGTAAGGGAACCTATCACCTACAGCCAGTGCTAAGAGAGGTAAGAAGAGAAAGAAGAATCACAATAAAGAATCTGCTCAACCTATAAGAATTATGCCTAGGAGGGCAGCCTTATTAACTAAATGATGATGATTAAGACACTCATTTGGAACATAAGGTATGTGAAAATGCAACAGGCCTTTCCTAGAGTGATCAATATGAATATGGAGCATAATTTTTGTGTAGTTGCATTGATGGAACCTTTTCAAAAGAAAGGAGTCATTCATAGATATAGAAGGAGGCTGAATATGGAGAATGCTTATGCAAATATTAATGGGCAAATATGGTTATTTTTTGATTCAGTAGTTGAATGGGAACTAGTGGAGGATACTGAACAACAAGTAATAGTGAAAGTATTTCACCATGAGTTGAGACAACACATGATGATGACATTTGTCTATGCCAAGTGTTCAATAGTAGAGAGGCTATAATTATGGGATCATTTGTACTATCTAGCAAGTGATATGAAGCTTCCATGGTTAGTAGGAGGAGATTTTAATGTACTGTTACATGAAAATGAGAAGATAGGGGGATTGCATGTACATCCTCCTGAATATGAGGACTTTTCCTTTTGTGTAAACTCTTGTGGTTTGTTTAAACAAGGGTACAAAGGGAGTCCATTTACATGGTGGAATGGGAGACCTAATGCTCAATGTATATTCAAGAGGCTGGATAGAATATTTGTGAATTTTTCGTTTCAGAATATGTTGCCTACCATTGAAGTGGAACATCTTATTAAAACTAGTTCAGATCATGCTCCTTTGCTGATGACTTGTGGTGAGCAGACTGTCACTTGTGTCAAGCTATTTAGATTCTTAAAATTCTGGATCAAACATGCTACGTTCAAGGAGGTGGTGAAGCGGAATTGGGTAGTAGACTTTATAGGTGATCCTTTTCTTATGTTCAAGCAAAAACTCAAGAAAGTAAAGGCAGCTTTATCAAAGTTGAGTAGGGACACTTTTGGAGATATATTCAAGCAATTGGCTATACTTGAAGATATAGTTAAGGTAAAGGAGATGTTGTTTGAAGAGGAGCCAACTATTGAAAATAGAATTGTACTGCAAAAGGCTTAATCAAAGTTGAAGAAATATCTGAGCATAGAGGAGAAATATTGGAAACAAAAGGCTGGTCTGAATTGGTTTGCTGAGGGGGACAGGTGTAATGACCCTACCAGTAGTTTTGAGTCCTAGCGCTCTGTTCAGCAGTCTGAGGCCATGAACAACTTTTTTCAGGTATTATGACTTGTACGCATGGTTGGAATTGAATTTCGGGAAGTCCAGAGTTGATTTGGAAAGAGAATTCTTATTTCGGAAGTTTAAAGTTGAAAGAATGAACTAGGATTGGAATTTTGAGTAAACGACCTCAAAATCGGGATCTGAAGGTTCCAACAGGTTTGTATGATGATTTGGACTTGGGCGTATGCCCGGATTGGGTTTTGGATAACCCGGGAGCGTTTTGGCGCCTATTGTGGACGTTAGCATTTTGGAAGAAATTTCTTAAGTTTGGCTTGAAGTGCATTTCAGTGTTATCGATGTCCGTTTGGGATTCTGAGTTTGGGAATAGCTCTGTATGGTGATTCTGGAGTTGGGAGCGCGACCGGAAGTGAATTCGAAGGTCCGTAGGTCATTTTGAAGCCATTTGGCTAAAGATAGAAATTTGAAGGTTTTTGAGAAGTTTGACCGAGAGCTTGACTTTTTGATATCGGGGTCAGAATCTGATTCTGAAAGATGGAGTAGGTCCATAATGTAAAATATGACTTGTGTGCAAAATTTGAGGTCAATCGGACGTGATTTGATAGGTTTAAACATCAGAAGCAGAAGTTTGAAATTTCGAAGTTCATAAAGCTTGAATAGGGGTGTAATTCATGGTTTTAGCATTGTTTGATACGATTTGAGGCCTAGAGAAAGTTCGTAATGTGTTTTGAGATTGGTTGGTAGGTTTGGTTGAGGTCCCGGGGGCCTCGGGTGAATTCCGGATGGTTAATGGATCAAATTTGGAAGTTGAAGAATGGCTGAAGGGTCTGGTTGTTGGTATTTCCGCTTCTGCGGAAATGGAACCGTAGAGGCAGCCCCGCAAAAGCGAGGAAGGAACCGCAGAAGAGGTTGGGAGTGAAGGGAGCAGGGACCGCATATGCGGTCAGGAATCCGCAGAAGCGGCTAGGAATACCGCAGATGCGGATTTTGGTGAGGAAAGCTGGGACCGCATATGCGGTCAGGGAGCCACAGATGCGGGACCGCACCTGCGGAAAAGGAAGCGCAGAAGCGGAAGCTGGGCGGCTTGGGAAGGAGCCGCAGAAGCGGCATTTTAACCACATAAGCGGAATCGCATAAGCGAAACCGCATAAGCGGGAATAATTCCGTAGAAGCGAAAACAACTGGGGCAGAATGGATGTTTAAAAGTCGTGATTTGAGTTCATTTCTCTCATTTTTCATGGATTGGGTGATTTTTGGGGGAGTTTTAAGAGGGGATTTTCGTCATCAATGATAAGGTAAGTTATTCCCACCTATTTTGAGTTGAATACATCAATTATGTATGGATTTGGGCATGAAAATTAGTATAAAAATTAAGGTTTTGGTGGAAAACCTAGAAAATTATATTCTTGGGATTTAGCCACGATTTTGGGGTAGGGAAATTAGTGAAAATTATATATTTGAGTTCCTAAGGTCTTGGGTAATATTTATCTTCGAGAAATTTCGAATTTCGGGCACGTGGGCCCATGGGTATTTTTGTCAACTTTTCGTTCGGGGTTAGGAATTATTACAAATTGGGTTGTAAAGTTTAATTGAGCATATATTAATGGATTTATATAATCATTGGCTAGTTTTGGAGTATTGTGCGTTGGTGCAAGTCTTCGGAGGAATGTAGAATGCCGGTTATGAGTCTTCGGAGCGAGGTGAGTCTCCTTTCTAACCTTGTAAGAGAGTATTGTCCCCATACGTGAAATGATTGATTATGTGCTCCTATTTGTGGGGGCTACGTATGCACGAGGTGACGAGAGTCCGTACGTAGCTACTATTATGCTATTGTCCGGGTAGTCTAGGACCCAAAAGCATGCTATACTTTGAATATTTGTAATCTTATGGATAGTTGAATTGCTTAAACCACATCAAAATAGTAAATGAATTTTTAACTGTATCTGAACCTCATTTTCTTAAATTGTTAAAAGAGAATTAGCTTTTCTTTGAATAATTGCCCCATGTTGGCTTCTTGACTGAACGTCTCTATGTGTGTATTTTGGAACGGGCCGAACGCCCCGATAGATTAAATAGATGCATCTATAGGGGCACCGTCGACCCTCGGCAAGTGCACATTTCTTTTTTGTTGCAGTGGGCTGTTGCCTCGGCATGATTTGCGAATGATTTATATATCGTTGCCTGAAAATTTTATACGCTGATGCTGCCTTCCATGGCTTGATATAAATTGATAAAATAAAGAAAAGTAAATCTTCAAAATCCTTTATTATTTGTTGAAGGTGTATTGCCTATTTACCAGTGAGGATAGGCTATAATTACGTATTTTAGTCGATTATTACACTCTAATTTACTGTACTTTAGTTGAGTTTGCGCTTTAATCACTAGTGTTTTGCACTAGCGGTGTGTTTTATGCCTTGTAGGAGTGATTCCAAGCTATACAGATGTTATAAAATGAATTCAAGTAATTTGGAGCTTTGAAGTCTGAGTAAAAGCCCAAAGAATTAAGCCGGGATCATATTCGGGGATCAACGGATGATAAAACAACAAAACGAAGATCGAGGAGGCATATTGTGCACTGTCTAGTAAAATAGACATAACGTTTTGTTCAGAACTCCATTTAGGCTGTACAATATATGGTTGGAAATATAACTCAAAGGTCTACAACTTTAATGTTTTATGTTTTTCCAAATTCTAAACGGAACAGGGTGAAAAACCGCAGTTACGGTAGGACCGTGGTAGGACCACGGTACGACTGCGGCGGAACATTACCAAAGATTCAGAGGACCATTCTGGCCGCGGTCTTGGCGTAACCGCGGTGGGACCGCGGCAGAACGCATAAATTTCAGGGACCAAAGTGCAAAACACGGGATTTTAAGCCCTAAACCCTATATTAAACAAAGGAGGCCGGCCAAGAAGAGAGAGGGGACATATTTTGGACATAAATTAGATCTAAGGAGGCGGAGACACTACTTTAGGGTTAGACAACACCCTTGGAGGCAAGAACACGCAAGGAGCAAGGCGGGGAATTTTTCTACGAGTTTTTCCTTCCTCTTCCTATTTTTCATTGTTGGTTATGACTTTTAGTATTGTAGTTTTACATACCATTATAAATAGCTAATTTGTTATCTAGAATTTTGATAGAACCTTTTGTAGGATAAATTCTTGTTATATTTTTATATAATTGAGCCATAGCTTTTCTTTATTTGTTCAACTACGTTTATATTGTGGTTGGTTGAAGAGCTCTCAATTAGCTGTGCCTATTTAGTATGCATAACTCGGGAGAGAGTGCATATTTAGGTAATTGTTAAACAATACCACTCCCAAAGTATATGAGGGATAAAGGCGGGATTAGGGATAATGAAGCCTTTGGTGTGATCTGAAGTGAGCTGTATTAAAAGCCAGCTAGCATAGCTCGGGAGAGTGCGTCTAGTAAATTATCGTAATTACTCGGGAGAGATTTACGGTAATAAGAGTGCTCGTGATCGGTAGAGAATACTGAGGCAAAATTATAGAAGACGTAGCGGGAAGGATTCTGACAATAGGGGAAATTATAACTCTAGACCTCCTTAATCTTTTCTCTAACCCTCAGTAGCGTTAGTTGTTAATTTACTATTTTAATTTGTTAGTTAATTAGTTAAACAAAAGAATCTTAATATCTATAAGTTAGGAATTGTTCAAGCTTGTCTTCTTAGTGATAGTGAACAACTGTAGCTAAACCTTAGTTCTCTATGGGATTCGACTCCGGACTTGTAAACCGGATCATATTTACAATGACCGCATTGTCCTTTTGATAAGGCATAGTTGGGCGTGATCAAATTTTGGCGCCGTTGCCGGGGAACTAACAGTATAGTTGTAAGTGTACATATTGCTAGGTTTCAAGTTTGAACTTTTATTTTATTATTTAATTTTTTTATTTTTTTATTTTAGTTTTATTTATTTATTTGAGAAACATGGTATCATGGAATTATGAGAATTTAGATGTTGGTAATTCTAATTTTAATCCTCCTTATGCATATTGTGAAGAAACCACCAGGGCAAAATTATCAAAATATTCTCGAGAGCGAGTTTTGCGCACCAACTCAATCTTATGTGTGGAATGTGTGTGATATGTGTGGTGGTGAAGATGGTCTCTTTCACGATTGTGCTTATATTTCTTACTTTTCCCCAACCCCTTACTATGATGGTTCTTCTTTTTCTGGTGAAGTTAATAGGAGAAAAGAACCCAGGTATGAGGACCTGAAAGAGATCGAGGATATGCTAAAGTGCCTTACGAAACAATATGATGAGATACAACTGCGGGTACAAAGGCAAGAGGAAACTATTCACAACTTGGAGGCTCAAGCGAATAAGTTAATTGAACCTGGTAAAGCGCAGCAAGTTGACATTGTGGATAGTAGTCAATATGAGCAAGAAAGGGCTGTAGAAATTGCCATATTACTGGAGGATTTAAAAAAATACGAGGATGAGCTAGAGGAGGAGGCTAGAGTAGAACACCAACAATCAATCGCACTAGATTTTGAGGATGTCGATGTTGTAGAAGAGATACTAGAGTCAACCAAGGATATTGAGGATACATATTTAGTTGACTCTATTATCATTAGTGTTGAGAATGTAGACAGTCCCAATGTTCATGTAGTTGAGCGCATTGGTCCTCACTCCAAGCATTTTTCCACATTGTGTTTAGATGATGATATGGAAATAGAGTCGTCTGAGCCATTTGAGGAGTCAAAGAATGAGGAACAAATTTCTTACATTCTGGAATTCTTCTTGGCAGAAAGTCAGGATTATACACCTCATCTAAAGGCCAAGAAGTGCAGAATACTACATTATTTTATTGGGCCAGTCAAATTCGTTCCACCACCCCAGGAGCCTGATCATAGAGCAGAATCAAAACTTGGGGTCCGATTCATAAGTTCAAAGTGGAGGCAGAAAGTAATTCACTTCATGCCGTGACGTTAAATCAAGCGCTTGTTGGGAGGCAACCCAACTTTATTTACAGGTGTTAACCGGGTGGGCCGGGCCAGTCCAGGCCAGTGTATTTTGGACCCGTACGGGTTGTGGTCCGGGCCGGTTTTGGGTTAGTTCTTAACGGGTTTAACGGGTTTGGGCTCATCCGGGTAAAAATTGAACCGTAAGGGTTACGGGTTGAGGGGGTCGGGCCGGGCCGGGCCGGGCCGGACCGGGTTTATTGTATTTTTAATTTTTTTTTGGAAATTTGTATAACTATTGTAAGTTATATTAATACTTTGTATTAATTTAAAGAATACAAGGTAGATGTAAAAAAATTGCACTTATAAATTGCAAGTGCTACATTTATTTCAAAATTCAAAATTAAAGTTTGCATTTAAAAAGTAAATTAACAAAAAAATAGTAAAACTAAATTTTCATGCATAATAAATTAATAATACTTCAAATTAATCTAACAAACTAAAACATTAAGCATAAATACGTCTAATAATTTTAAAATAACATAAATTATCGTAAAATCTTAAATACGAATTTCCAGAGGACGCTCAAGACAATACTTTATATGCCTCCTTAAACTGCCTGTGCCAGACTCTGAACGAAAATTTAAGACTTGACCACAGTTCTTGCACTTTAATTTCTGACCTTCTTCATTTTCTTCTACCACCTCAAAGTGTTGCCAAACATATGAGCGCACTCTAGAAGTACGAGGCATGATTTAACTTGAATTGAGATTTGAGATTTGAGAATTGAAGTATTGCAAATTGGAGAATGAGAGAAATTGACATTGAGAAATGAGATTTGAGGAAATGAAGGAGGGGGGGGGGAGGTATTTATAGTTTTAAATAAGGTTAATTTTGTAAATTCAAAAAGAGTTAAAATTTTAAAAAAAAGTGGCTATTTTCGCAATTGATCCATGGGCTGACGGATCTGTGCAACGGATAGTGGGTCCCCTAGATTTTAAAATTAAAAAAATAATAAAATAAAATTTCCAGCTGTTGAATCGGGCCGGTTTAACCGGTTACGCGTACTATTCATCCGGACCAATTTTACCGGGTCCGATTAACCGGTAGAAATTTATAAACGGGACAAACCCCTTTACTCACCCAACCCAGCCCACCCGGCCCCTTATGAACCGGTCCGTCCAGTTTCGGTTTTAACCGATCTGGGCCAGTCCGGTTCCGGGTCAACCCGGCCCGTTAGCCACCCATAGCTTTATTGCTTTCTTTTATTTATTTTTTATTTTTTTTAATTGTATTATTTTTGTAGTGTCAATCTTTTATTTTCTAGGAGCATGGAAAGCAAAGGTATTGGAAGGATGTAACAGCAAACCAAATGGTTGGAACTAAGTGTGAGGGACGCGCACAAAGAATTAAGCTTGGGAGAAGTCTGAGTACCCCATGAGCTATTAATGCTTTGGCCTTTGGCCTACCAGGGAGTTTCTTTTACCCTCTTATTAGTATGGTATGCATTGGGGACAATGCATAATTTTAAGTGTGGGGTGAGGAGATTGTCTGGGTGACTTTCTATGCTATTTTAGTTGTATTAGTTTAATTGAATAATTTTTTTTAGAAAAAAATAAAAAAAAAAAGGATTGGACTTTTCCCGATAATGGATTTATTAGATAATTTTCTTGAGGGATTTAAGTCTAAAGAAAAAAAATAAAACAAAAAGGTTTTCTTTTGTTAGGGAGTGTAGCAATTACCCCTTGATTTTTTTTAAACCACGGTTCTTTTCCAAGGGTTTTGTTTGAACCGGGTGTAGTTAGTTTTTTTTAGGAATAGGAGCCATTGTGTTGTGTTTTGAATTGAAGCAATAACTCTTGACTTTGTTATGCCTTGAGAATACTTAGTACTTTGGTTGTGACGCTTAAGCTCAATTTTTAACTCTTGTAGAAGTACCTTAAATTGTATGATCGTAACTTTGCTTACTGCTTTGACTAGAGTGTCTATTAAACCAATCCTGAGTGAGTTATGTGCCATGTGTGTGTAAGGATTTGTTATATTCTGTGCATTGCATTTGATGCCTAGAACTTTCCTGTGTGTTTGCAAAGCGAAATAGTAGTTTTGTTCAATCTTGAAAGTGATATAGGCGTTTCTTTGTTGAGATGGATATGTATATTTTACCCACCTAATTGTTATGAATCTTAGTTAATCTCTTTGAGCCTATAATCCTTTTTCTTTGGCAATCACATTACAAGCCTTACCCATTTGTTTGAATTAACCATCTATTTAAACCTTTTCACCTCTCATGAGCACTTGATTTGTTATGAGCTTTGTAAAAGTTAAAGTGTGGGGTGGTTGATTTGGCTTTTGAGTAGAACTAATTGAATAAGGAGAAAGGTGCACTATTTTGAAAAAGGAAGAACCACTTGAATTGAAAATAAAATAGTTGGATTGTTGTGGAAAAAAAAATCCTTGATAAGTGGTGGCTCTTGACGTAAGTGTGCTTAAAGAAGTATGGGGTAATATACATTGATGTGAAGGTGGAGTTTGGTTTGACATAAGTATGGGGTTTAAATGTTAAAGTATATGTATTAAAGTGCTTAGAGAGGTGTAGTCACTCTTATATCTAAATGTATCCTACCCATCCCGTAGCCTACATTACAACCAAATAAAGTCCTAATTGATCCTAGATTGAATGAGCTCGATTAGTAGAGTAGTACACTACGGGCAAGCTTATGGTGCATCTTTTGTGGCATATGAATGTTATTTCTGAGAGTGAGTGAATTCTTTCTATCTTGAGTTCCTAAGTGTTCGTAAATTTTATTGTGTGGAACTACTCTCTTTTGTGGTGTGAGGGCACTTGATTCATGAAGGAAAGGTAATGTCAGTGACCTCTATTTTAGAGTAAGTAAGTGAGTTGTGAATAATGCGTGGCACTTGTGAGTCAAATATTGAGGTGAAGATGTTATGCTTTTGTGCTTAGTCTATTTTAAATACTCTTGGTGTGCTGCGTTAGGAGAATTGTTTAAAAAGGTCGTGTCTATAAAAAAAAGTGTAGTTTGATTGTTGAGGACGAGCAATGGTGTAAGTGTGGGGTGTTGATGATAGGCTATAATTACGTATTTTAGTCGATTATTACACTCTAATTTACTACACTTTAGTTGAGTTTGCGCTTTAATCGCTAATGTTTTGCACTAACGGTGTGTTTTATGCCTTGTAGGAGTGATTCCGAGCTATATAGATGTTATGAAATGAATTCAAGTGATTTAGAGCTTTGACGTTTGAGTAAAAACCCAAGGAATTAAGCCGGGATCGTATTCGGGGATCAACGGATGATATAATAACAAAACAAAGATTCGAGGAGGCATATTGCGCGTTGTCTAGTAAAATAGACATAACTTTTTTCTCAGAACTCCATTTGGGCTCCACAATATGTGGTTGAAAGCTAACTCAAAGGGATACGACGTTAATGTTTTACGTTTTTCCAAATTCCAAACGGAACAGGGTAAAAAACCATGGTTACGGTAGGACCGTGGTAGGACCGCGACAGAACATTACCAAAGATTCAGAGGACCATTCTGGCCGCGGTCCTGGAGTAACCGTGGTGGGACAACAGTAGAACGCGTAAATTTCAGGGACCAAAGTGTAAAATACGGGATTTTAAGCCCTAAACCCTATATTAAACAAAGGAGGCCGGTCAAGAAGAGAGAGGGGACATATTTTGGACATAAATTAGACCTAAGGAGGCGGAGACACTACTTTAGGGTTAGACAATATCTTTGGAGGCAAGAATACACGAGGAGCAAGGCGGAGAATTTTTCTACGAGTTTTTCCTTCCTCTTCCTATTTTTCATTGTTGGTTATAACTTTTAGTATTGTAGTTTTACATACCATTATGAATAGCTAATTTGTTATATAGAGTTTTGATAGAACCTTTTGTAGGATAAATTCTTGTTATATTTTTATATAATTGATCCATAGCTTTTCTCTATTTGTTCAACTACATTTATATTGTAGTTGGTTGAAGAGATAAAAATTAGCTGTGACTATTTAGTATGTATAACTTGGGAGAGAGCACATATTTAGGTAATTGTTAAACAATACCACTCCCAAAGTATATGAGGGATCAATAACCGAGGGTTTAAAGGCGGGATTTGGGATAACGAAGCCTTGGGTGCGATCTGAAGTGAGTTGTATTAAAAGCCAACTAGCATAGCTCGGGAGAGTGCATCTACTAAATTTTCGTAATTACTCGGGAGAGATTTACGATAATAAGAGTGCTCATGATCGGTAGAAAATACTGAGGTGAAATTATAGAAGACATAGCGGGAATGATTCCGGCAATAGGGGAAGTTATAACTCTAGACCTCCTTAATCTTTTCTCTAACCCTCAGTATCGTTAGTTGTTAATTTACTATTTTAATTTGTTAGTTAATTAGTTAAACACAAGAATCTTAATATCTATAAGTTAGGAATTGTTCAAGCTTGTCTTCTTGGTGATAGTGAACAACTATAGCTAAACCTTAGGTCTCTGTGGGATTCGACTCCTGACTTGTAAACCGGATTATATTTGCAATGACCGCATTGTCCTTTTGATAAGGCATAGTTGGGCGTGATCAACCAGCTTTGTGAGTTAGAACCAATATATAAAATCCCTGATTTCTTCACACATTTAGTATATTATTATTGGACCACTAGTAAGTGTCAAAGTTGACCATCTCGTCTCCACTTCTTGGAGATTAGACGGGATACTTATTGAGTACACGTTGATTACGTACTCATACTACACTTCTGTGAATTTTTGTTGCACAGCTATATGCATCTCTAGCAGCCTACTGGGCGTAGCAGCGCGGAGGATTCTGGGACTAGGTGAGCTGCATTGTTCGAGGCGACCCGCAACTAGTGTAGTTCCTTTCAGCATTTTTATATTTATTCCCTGTCCACTGTATTTCGGACAGATGTTGTATTTTAATGTCCTTATCAATAAATTCTCATGCACTTGTGACACCGGGTTCTGGGATGGTTTTCGAAAGATATGTACTAGTAGTTATTGCTTAATTTGAATTGAAGTAGAGATTGATTTAATTATGAATAATGGAAGGAAAAATCCTAGATTTTCAAAGGTATTAAAAGAGGATTTAATTGATAATTTAGTTGGCTTGCTTGACAGAGGTGTCTGGCGCCACCACGACCCTTTGTGGATTTTGGGTCGTGTCAACACGGTATCAGAGCACTAGGTTTCTAGGGTCTCACGAGTCATGAGCAAGTCTAGTAGAGTCTCGCGGATCGGTACAGAGACATCTGTACTTATCCTCGGGAGGCTGCAGGTCTGTTAGGAGTATTTCCCTTCTTGATTCCTTATCGTGCGATTTTATCTTTGGAGGCGTATGCCCTTAATTCATTCTTACTCAATCTTATGCGAAGTGCCTGTTATAAATCGAGAATTGAAGAACCGTAATGGTATTACATATGTGATATGGGATGTTTCTCCCGGTGTAGTTGACTGGACTATTATCGTCGCCTTGTGGAAGGATATTCTGTTGTTTCCGCTCACCAGCGGTACTTTGAGAGCCTTAAGGCTAGGCACAGGTTGCCACGATG
Organism: Nicotiana glauca; assembly: GCA_026770625.1. Lineage (NCBI taxonomy): Eukaryota > Viridiplantae > Streptophyta > Magnoliopsida > Solanales > Solanaceae > Nicotiana > Nicotiana glauca. Next base: position 54,081 of record MU672341.1, read on the forward strand.
CTTATGAGTGATTATTCCGGAGTATTGTTATGATGGTAGGATATTTGCCCACGTGACGGGGCAGTGAATGACTTGAAGGGAGGTTTACTCAGTATGTAATCAAGGGATTCAGTATTTTATTCCCAGCAAGGAAAAGGCAGTCGGACTAAGGATGGCCGGATGTAGGCTGGTAGAAGTGATGAAACGTGGTAATTGCAAGCGTAGTGGAGTTCTCCTCTATGTTGGGGTGCAGTTGTCCTAATTGGACGTATTAAGTTTATCGGTGTTATAATCTACTACAATTCGCCTTTATGGCAGGATATTGTGAAATAGTATTGGAGATACGACTGTCAGATATCGCATGGTGCGGTGGTTTAGGATTGAATCAGTATTTTAAATGTTGACGGTTCGAGCAAGATGACCTTCGGAAAAGTTTAAAGTTAGTAACAAATTGTGGATTCAAGTTCCAGGAAGATACATTTTATTAAGGCAAAAACGGAGCAGCAAAATATGAGAAAACATGTGGGAAGTGTGAGGAGGAGTTTTGAACTTCTAAAGGGCCAGGTATAAGAAGTGTAGGTCGAGCAGTTGATTAAAGGAGCGAGTTTACCCAAAGTGGGAGAGTGGCAGAGCTATATAGGGCTTGGTAAATAGATGACTATGCGCCTTAAGGAGAGTTTGGAACGATTTGAGAATACTGGTGCTTGGTTATTGGGGTCTACGGGCCTAATTTGAAGTAGGGATTCTTGGGCGGCCGCAGATTTAGTATAACGAAAAGGAGCCGCTTAAATGAAGAAGGATGCAACATAAAATTAGAATTGGAAGGATGTTTCGCATATTTAAATGATGTCCACGAGGGGTAAATGGACCTGTGCAACTGAAGAGTGAGCTCAGACTCAGGGAGGGTCATTGATGTCGTAGTAATTGTACCCTGTGCAGCAGTGTGGGAATATACCGGGGAAGGCTTTCTATAGGCGGGTTACCCAAGTGAGCAGGTTAGCAGTCGCGTGGTTGGCGAGGCTTCTGCAAAGAATTTTATCGGTTAAGTAGCAAAGATATTGGTCGTGCAAATGTAGTGGGCGAATCAGAGTATAAAAGAATGGGGGTTTGCAGAAAGAATCCGAGAATTTTTGCGGTTAATCGTGCAAGGTTATGTCGATGGAAGCTAGGGAATCTTGGTGAATTCCATATTTGTGAAATAATGGCTTCAAGCTAAGTGGGAGAGTCCCACATCTTATGATGGGGTTGCAGAGTTAACTTCTCGCGAGGTTTTAGGTTATTAGCATATTGTTGGGCTATTTTAGCTACGGGGAAAGACCATGAATGGTAATCTAGGCAAACAAATTATTAAGGATGGGCTATTGTTGGACTTATTAGATCATGCTCAGACTTGGGGGAAAGATTCAGGGTTTTGCCTTATGCAGATGCGGGTTCCAAGGGAAGTGATTCGGCAGGTCCTTTGCCAAGGGGGTACTCGTGTGATGGGAGACTCATGGAGTTGATTATATTTGGGGCCAAGTCAGAGCGGGTGGCTCTCAACAACAGTCATGGTAAATTTACGAGATGAGGCGTGATGCCTAATGTTTTCGAGCATATAATTACAGGTAAAAGAATCAACCTTGTTAGCATCCTATGAGAAGATGCACAAGATGATCTGTGATGTTTTGGCTTGAAGTGTGGCATTTGGGAGGTAAGGAATAATTTGTGGGATTTGAGACGGCATAGTCTCATGATTCAAGGTCACTCGGAATAAGTGCAGATGGAGTATACTATGCATTGAATGAAGTTGGTATTATTTCTAAGGCAATCAAGGATAAGTTGGAAGAAGATAAATTGATTAGCCATAATTTAGTTGGCATATTGGCGGTAGAGATCAACTCTTTCAGCGTGATTATGTTATGCAAGTGATCTGTGGCGGTGCGTACGGGGCTTGCCAGCCGCCATAATTGATATTATTCTGAAGCACTCTACTGTTATGGCTTGTTATGTGGAAGCAGATTCCGGAAGGGCTATGGTGGCTTAGACCACTACTTAGATGTTTGCATGTTCTACGGTTATGAGTATTCACCTGTGTGTTGCTGTGATTCTCCTAAAGTGAGTTCAGTGAAAAGCTTTGATGTGATGAAGTATTAATCTATTAGCAATTTTGGGATGATGACGAAGAATCGTGTTCCACTGTTCATGGACATGTCGGGAGCAACGAGTAATATGAATTTGAAATGAGAATCAAAGTTGCAGTTCGGTGTGCACAAAGATGTCACAAGCTCATATAAGCAGGAAAGGCGTTTCGGTGTTTAAAGTAAGTTGGGATTGTCTTCAGCGTCACCTGAGATTGGTGTTTTGTAAAGAGGGCTTGTATCATGGTTAATGATTCTTGATCGCTTTTCAGTGTTAGTGCGGTCGGTGGGTTGGAGGTAAGACCCAGTTAATTGTTATGGTAGATCGTGGGAGTGTGTTCCACATGAAGATTGCATAAATGTGGCACGTAGCCACTAGATTGATTAAATATCTAGACCAAGTATGAAGAATTGTGATGATATCGTTAAATTGAGAATGGATGCCTGGAGGGCACTCGGATTCTGAGTTGTGGACTGTACTCCGGTTATGATGGTTGTCCTTGTGTGTTATGAGAAGAGGGAAATTAGTATGGACCTTTGAAAGGTTATTAGCTTAGTTTGATATGATCAAGATCGACTTAAGGCCGGGGGATGGATTTAAATTTGAATTTGGGCTCTATGTCAGGCTAGTTGTATTCATTTTAGTAATGCGCTCCTTATGGAGTAGTCAGGGTGTTATTTCGTTGTCAGATAATCCATGTAGTGATGCATTGCACCGCGGGAGTTGTAAGACGGCTTGAGAAATTATTTATATTTATTCCCTGTCCACTGTATTTCGGACAGATGCTATATTTTAATATCCTTATCAATAGATGCTCATGCACTTGTGACACCGGGTTCTGGGATGGTTTTCGAAAGATGTTTACTAATAGGTATTGCTTAATTTGAAGTCAAGTAGAGATTGTTTTAATTATGAATAATGGAAGGAAAAATCCTAGATTTTAAAAGGTATTAAAAGAGGATTTAATTGATAATTTAGTTGGCTTGCCTGACAGAGGTGTCCGGCGCCACCACGACCCTTAGTGGATTTTGGGTCGTGTCAACATGAACACTAGCTTTTTTCATAATCATGTGAATGGAAAAAGAAAGAAGCTACAATTTAAAAGGATCCAGATTTCTAGTAGGGTATGGATTGAAAATCAAGAGCAAATGGCAGATGCTGCAGTGGAGTTCTATAGAAGACAGTTCTCTAATGAAGGGGATACTTCTGATTTCTCATTATTAGATCATGTACCAGCCATGGTTACATTGGAGCAGAATATGGAGTTAAGTAGGATGCCAACATTTGAAGAAGTGAAGGGAGCTGTGTTTGAACTCAGTGGTGAAAGTTCTAGTGGTCCTGATGGATTTACTGGTTTGTTCTATCAAACTTGCTGGGACATTGTTGGTAGATATATACACAATATGGTAATGCATTTTTATGGGGGAACAACATTGCCAAAATTCATAACACACACTAATCTAGTCCTATTGCCAAAGAAGCTTAGAGCAGAGACTTTTTCTGACCTAAGACCTATCAGTTTGAGCAATTTTACTAACAAGGTGTTGTCTAGGGTGATACATGACAGATTGGAGAAGTTTTTACCATTACTGATATCACCTAATCAATCAGAATTTGTGAAAGGCAGGAGTATCTTTGAGAACATATTATTGACACAAGAGATAATGGCAGATATAAGTCTAAGGGGCAAGCCAGGTAATGTAGTTATTAAGCTGGATATGGTTAAGGCTTATAACAAAGTGTCATGGAAATATTTGTTACATGTGTTGAGAAAGATGGGATTTTCAAAACATTTCATTAACATGGTTTGGAATTTGGTGTCAAACAATTGGTATTCTGTATTGGAATGGATAGGCTTCAGGATTTTTCAAGTCAACTAGAGGGGTAAAGCAAGGTGATCCCCTGTACCCAACATTGTTCATACTATCAGCTGAGGTGTTATCAAGATCATTAAACAAACTGTTTGATGATAGATCTTTTGTGGGGTTTGGGATGCCTAAATGGTTTGATCCTTTGAATCATCTAGATTATGCTGATGATACCATTATATTTGCATCTGCTCATCCTCCATCTTTGAGCAAAATAATGAAAGTGTTGGGTGATTATGAGAAAGTATCAGGTCAGATGATAAACAAAGCAAAGAGTTCCTACTTCATGCATGCTAAGGTGTCACATGGTCTAGTCAAAGCAGTGGGGGGATATTACTGGTTTCACAAGAGGTAAATTCCCTTTCACATACCTTGGATGCCCTATTTTCTATACTAGAAGGAATAAGGAGTATTATGATGATCTTATCAAGAAGGTGAAAGCTAAGCTACACTCGTGGAAAGGTAAGTTATTATAATTTGGGGGGAAATCAACACTCATATATAGTGTGTTGCAAAGCATGCCAGTTCATATGATCTAAGTACTGGACCCTCCGAAGAACATTTTAGTACATCTGCATAAGTTGTTTGCAAGATTTTTCTGGAGTACAAATGAGGAGGGAAGAAGTAGGCGGTGGTCTTCATGGCAAAATCTATGTTTACCCAAAGAAGAAGGGGGATTGGGATTCAGGTCTCTCAATGATATCTCGAAGGCTTTGTTTGCTAAGCTTTGGTGGAAGTTTAGAACCACAAAGTCTCTGGGGTCCAACTTCATGTGGAACAAATATTGTAAGAATGAGCTTCCAACAGTAGTCCAGTTTAGAAGAGGATCCCATGTTTGGAAGCAAATGATAAATGCCAGGGAAGAAGTACAGCATGAGATTCTATGGGAGTTGAAGAGTGGAACAACAAACATATGGCATGAGAATTGGATAGGTTTAGGAGCTCTATATCATGTACTTCCTGAAGAGTTTCCTATCAATGAAGAGCTACAAAATGTAGCAGAATTAAAACTGGAAGGAACATGGAATGAAGATCTATTGGAACAAAACTTTACTGAGGAGATTGCTGATCATGTCAGGTCAAATATACATTATGAGGGCAATGAGGAACAATGGGACAAGCCATACTGGATGCCAACTGCCTCAGGTAAGTTCAGTGTAACTAGTGCTTGGCAAATTATAAGACATAGATCTGATCCTAATCAGGAAGTCAAGCATATGTGGATAAAAGGGCTTCCTTTCAAGATATCTTTCTTTTTATGAAGACTATGTAGGGGAGAATAGCTACTGATGATGTTTGGAGGAGACAAGGACAAATGGTAATGTCAAGATGCTGGTGTTGTCAACAACCACATGAAGAAACTATACATCATATTTTCCTTACAAGTGCTACTGCCTCTAAAGTGTGGAATTTCTTCATGGGAGCTGTAGGAATCACAGTGCCATTGGTGCAATTGAAGCAATTCATCAGACACTGGTGAAATGCATAGTGTTGTTCAAAACTAAAGCCATTATTTCAAGCAGTTCCAGCTATTATTACTTGGGAATTATGGAAGAAGAGAAATGCAGGAAAATATGGAGGTTCAGTTACTACACATAGGGTGATCCATGAAGTTAATAGAACATTACATTATTTGGCAAAGGTGAGGTATGGTTGGCTACCTAATATTCCTTTGTTATGGCCAGATATGATCCAGTATTTTAAAGGATACAAACCTGTTATAATTACAAGAAAAATTACTTGGCAGCTTCCTTTCCAAGGATGGTATAAATGCAATACAGATGGTGCATCAAGGGGTAATCCAGGTCCTAGCTCACTTGATTTTTGTGTGAGGAATGATGAAGGGGACTTAATTTATGCAAGGGCAGTCGACTTGGGGGAGACAACAAATGTAGTAGCTGAGGCAAGGGCTATTGTTCAAGGGCTGGAGTACTGTGTAGAACATAACCTTCACCCTCTCATTTTGGAGACAGATTCATTAGTGCTGAAGAAGGTGATTGAAAACGAATGGGATACTCCATGGACAATTAGTCAGGAAGTGAGGAGGATTAAGGAGATGATGAACAATTTCAATGTGATCATTCAGCATGTGTTCAGAGAAGGAAATGTTGTGGCAGACTTTATAGCTAATATTGTTTTTTCTTTTGCAGATACATCAGAATTTCATTCATTCTCTGAAATACCTAGTGCATGGAGGAGGTTAATAAATCTTGATAAAAATCAAACTCCTAATCTTAGGATCAGAATAGCTAAGAGGAGAGCACCAGACTGATGGTTTCATATGGTTTGACCTTGCACATATTTGTTTATCTCTTTTGGTCTGTTCTATACAGTGTGTTGGTAGGGTACATGTCAGTGGTATTAGCATGGTTACATGCACATTCTGAAGGTACCTTGATAGTGCACAAGAGTTGTAGGAGAAGCAGATTATGGATGGTGCAGCATTACATAGAAATGAGAAGTCCAAATGTGAAAGAACTACCTGAATGTATGCTTGTAAGATTCTGGAGATTGGTATTACACTTCCTAATGGTATCATCATGGTTTCATGCTCATTCTGGGAGTATGATGACAAGGTTAAGAAGAAGTCAGGCATCTATAGTTCTGGCAGTAGTAGTTAGTCTATGTTTGTTATGGCTAGATAAGGCTAATGATCAGCACAGGTTAAGAGATCAAATCTCAATGGTCTCACATGAACATATAGCCCACCAAATGGAAGCTGAATCTGCTCATTGGTTCCTGCATCTGTCTCATTCCTCTTTACTGTCGTTCATTTGCTTAGTTATTATATGTGTATTGAGTTGTCATATTTCAGTGATATTAGTGTGTTTACACACTCATTATGGAGATGATAATGCAGTATACATGATCATATTGATGAGGAAGCAGATGGAAAATACTTGCTGGAATGAAACTCATTGGAATTGCATGATAAATGGAGAGATTTTGCTGAATTAAATGGATTGATGTAGCTGTTTGGAGTCCATGTTTGCCTTTGAAATGCATACCCTGGCGCTTGGTGAGAGCATTAGAGGTGCTGCTTGGTATTTGCCTTTGGCCATTGGATTCACTTACACTGACAGGAGACTGAAATATTTAGCTATTTATTTTGTAATAGCTAGTCTTGTTATTTATAGCTTCTTAGAATTTACAGTAGCTAGTAGATTAGTACATTTTGGATTATGGTTTGGACACTAGGCAGCATGTCTAGTGGCATATTTGCTTAAAAAAATATATAATTTGTTCTCAATTTCATATCCAATTTTGTGGCCAAATAATCTTTTTACCAAATTCAAGGTTTCCCACCGAAAATTCCAAAATAACCAACAATATCTACCAATTTCTATGTTAAATTACGTATATAATCCATGTATTTAGCTTAGAAAAAGTTGGAATAACTTACCTTATGATAAATGATGAAAATGATCTTCAAGAATCATCCAAAATCGCTCTACTTGTACTTCAAGAACTTAAAGGTGAAGAAATGAACTTACAATTCTAAAATTAGATGTTTAATACTCATGTCAGGCCTCCTTCTTCGCGATCACGGTTACTAGACACGCGATCGTGGTTAAAAAAATGCTCCAACATCATTTTCTTCATCGCGATCGTGGCCAAGAAGGCACATGATCGCGATGTATTTTTTTGTTTTTCACTGCACAGACACCCTTCAATATGATGGCCATAGATTTTTACAAAAATTCTTTAAATAATAAATAATTTGATTTTCGGAAAATTATATTCACAGGGTACAATTTTTATTTTTGGATCATCTCCAAATTCCTTATAGATTGAAAGATATAAACTCCCGAAATCAAACCACTAACAACAGAAATTTCTTTCTACATGATCGCGATCCATACCTTTGCGACCACAATTCACAATCCTGTTATCAGTTATCAACAGATCAAAAATTCCTAAAAATAGTCCGAAAGCACCCCAAAACTCACGCGAGGTCCGAGAAACCCCGTCCAATCAATCTGACAAGTTTATGTACTCTCCCAAATGAACTCTGAACCTCTCGAAAATCGAAACACCAAATACGTGAGTCATAATACATAATATGAATCTACTCAAGGTTTCAAACTACCGAACAATGTGCTAAAGCTAAAAACCATCGATTGGATTGTTACAAGAAGACCAAATTTCAGCATTGCAAATATGATGACCCGACTATTTATTTTGAACATTTTTACTTCGTTTAGTAGTTTGAGGGTGTGAGTAGCTCAGAATGATGTATTATGACTTGTGTGAATTGTTGGTTGTGGTTTTCAGGCTATTTGGGGTCGATTTGGAAGTATGAATTTCATGATTGAAGCTTTAGAGTTGAAAGAGTTATCCGAGTTTGATATTTAGTATTTGACCTTGGATTGGAGTTTTGATGGTTCAGTTGGGTCCGAATAATGATTTTAGACTCGGGTTTATGTCTGAATTTTTATTTAGATATTTCTAAAAGGATTTGGCACTAATTGGCGAAAGTTAGAAATTTGAAGGTTTGGAAAGTTCATAAGTTTGACCAAGAATTGACTTTGAGGATATTGGATCTGGATTGTGCTTTCAGGAATTTGAATAACTTCATTATGTCATTTGAGATTTTTGTGCAGAATTTGAGTTTATTCCGAGTTGATTTGATATGATTCGGCACGAGTTTTGGAAGTTAAAAAGTTCAAAGTTCATTAAGTTATATTTGAGGTGTGATTCATCATTTCAATGTTGTTGTGTATGATTTGAGGCGTCGAGTAGGTCTTTGTTGTGTTTCGGGACTTTTGGGTATATTCGGACGGGGTCCCGAGGGGTAAGAGTGAGTTTCAGATGGGTTTCAGATCATTTTGGCACCACTATGTTCAGCTGATTTCTGGTGTCACAGTTCTTCATCGCGATTGTGGACTTAGAGGTGTGATAACTGTGATTTTAGCACATTTTATGCCCATACTTGCTTATCCTTTATGTATGAATTGCCATAAAATAGACCCAGAATGCTTACAAGTTGAGCTTGATTGCAGGTTTGAGCGACAAGATGACAAAAGTCAAAAATCGGCTCTAAACGGAGTGAAACCTACTCAAGTGTCAAAGAACATTAAAATAAGGACATTCAGAACTTGGTGCGGACCGCACCATCATAACATGCGGTCGCACCAAAGAGATTCAAAAAGTTGCCTTTTATCAATCAAAAGCGGCGCGGCCGCGGTCAAGCTCACGCGGTCCGTGCCCAATAAATGCGGCCGCACTACTGGTTCACGCGGACTGCACCACAAGAGTTCAGAGATCATCATAACTCATTCATGCGACCGCACTACAAGTTCATGCGGTCCGCGCCAGTCATCACACGGCCGCATTCCATCATTGTGCGGTCCGCATCAACATCTCCAGAGAGCAAGTTTCAGAAGTCAAGCAACCCAGTGCGGCCGCGTGCTAACTTTGTGCGGTCCGCACTGACTTTGCAGGGGCATTTTTGTCCAGTTTTTTCAGCCCACTATAAATAGAACATTTGCTATTTTTAGTTCAAGTTTTGACGATACGGAACAGTGGTTGCACTCGTGAGACATATGTTTTAGCCTAATTTGGGCATTTTAGCTTTATTTCATCATAGATTATTGTAGTTTTACATT
>MU672341.1:64550-76455 GCA_026770625.1 Nicotiana glauca
CTCCATTCCAAGCTCCCTGTGGAAGATCGACCCCGATACCACTATTCGGGTAAACGTTTTAACGCCTGCTCTTCCTACCGTTGTGTAAGGTTGAGTTTGCTGCGATCACTTTTTGGCACCGTTGCTGTGGAGCTTACGGTGTTGACTTTCTATGTTGCTATTTTGGTGTTTTAATTCTCTTTCCTTCTTTTTACTAACTTTATTTGTGTCAATCCATCAGGTACACGTGGCTCTAAACGGAAATGACCCTCTTGGAAATGCCTTGGCGGGGGAGGAGGTTGAAGATGTTGAACAAGATGAGTTTCTGGTACCTCAAGTACCACGGAGAGGTAGAAATGCCAATGCAAATCCAAATGACCAAATCCCAGACCCTCCTCCGCCACCGCCAAGAGTGGCCCCAAGAGTCCTTCCAAACCAGGGTTATGCAAGTGCCATAGTTCCTCCCCGAATTCGGGCGGGGAATTTTCAAATCACTAATGTTATGCTGACGCTTCTCGAGCAAAGAGGGTATTTTACGGGCGCCTCCGACCAAAATGCATACAAGCACTTGAAGGGGTTCGTAGATACTTGCTGGGGGAGTAAACAAACAAACGTGTCCGAGGATGCATTGAGATTGAGGCTTTTCCCGTTTTCTCTTCAGGGTAAAGCGCTAGATTAGTTGGAAAAGTTACCAAATCATTCTATCACCACATGGGACAAATTGGCAGACAAATTCATTTCCAAGTTATTTTCTCCAAGTCACATGGCAGCGCTCCGTGATGAAATTTTAGCTTTCAAACAAGAGCCAACAGAACCCTTGCACGAAATATGGGAGAGATTTAGAACTATGGTTAAAGAATGTCCAAATAATGATCTGACTGATGTGATGATCCAACAAATATTCTATAGAGGAATTAACACAACCAACCAATGTATTGTGAATCAATTGGCGGGAGGCAATTTTATGAATCTTCCCTACAATGAAGCTTGTGATGTTCTTGATGAAATGGCCGATACTTCTTGGGCATGGCAAAGTCAGGCTAATGTTCCTCAAGGTGATCCTAATGTTATACACTTGCATAAGGAGTTGCATGATCACGACCAAGCCATTGCAGAACTCACAACAACAATGAACCAATTGGCTAAGGCGCAACTTCAACAAGTTCAAAATCCGTGCCAAGTCAATGCCATGGAAGGAGTGAATATGATGAAAAGAAGGCAAAGAGGGCAACGACCTCAAGGAAATTGTGACAACTATGATGATGGTAGTGATTATTCAAACGAGTGCTATGATGAGCAAAGTGAGGAAGTCCAATATGTCAACAACTTCCAAGGGAATAGAGATAGTCAAGGGAATCAACAATGGAGACCCCAAGGTAATTGGGGCAATCAGCAAGGTAGAAATTGGAATTATAATAACAATCAAGGAGGCAATTGGGGGAACAATAATTCGGGGAATCAACGTAATTGGAACAGGAACAACAATTAGAACAAAAACAATGGTGTTCAAGGTGGGTGGAACAATAATGGTGGTCAAGGTAATAGGGGGCAAGGCTTTCAAAGGCCCCCAATGTATCAACAACCCAACAACCCGCCTCCGTTTCAATCGCAAGGGTCGAGTTCGTCGGGCATTGACATGAGTCGAATAAAGAACTTGTTTGAGAAAATGATAAAGAAGAATAATGACTCCGATGCTCAATTGGCTTCCCATAACACTTCAATCCGTAACTTGGAAGTACAACTCGGGCAAATTTTGCAATCTCTCAACACTCGCCCAAAGAGTGCTCTACCAAGTGATATGGTAGTAAACCCCAAGGGTGGGCATAATAATCATGTGATGGCGATGACCACGAGAAGTGGAAGAGGTGGTGACGTGCAAACCTCAAGAGGAAATCGAGTCGTGATTGATGAAGAAGAGTTGCAAAATGATGAGATCCTATTGGTAGTTGAGGATATTGTTGAAACAAATGCAAGTGATGACGTGAGAATTGAAATTGATGAGGGTGAGGAGGAGACTCAAGAGGCCGTGAACCCATCTAGGGAACACATCATTGATATGCCCGAACCGGTGGTGCCAAAAGCCAAGGCACCCTTGCCTAGACCTCCTCCGCCATATCCTCAAAGGTTGGCCAAGCAAAAAGGTGACAACCAGTTTAAAAAATTCATTGAGATGATGAAGAGTTTGACTATAAATGTGCCCTTGGTGGAGGCACTTGAACAAATGTCGGGATATGCAAAGTTCATGAAGGACTTGGTTACTAAAAAGAGATCGATGGAGTGTGAGACAATCAAGATGACGCACCAAGTGAGTTCCATTGAACACTCCATGGCTCCAAAGCTAGACGATCACGGAGCATTCACAATACCATGTACTATTGGAAGTGCCAATTTCGCAAAAGCCCTATGTGATTTGAGGGAAAGTATCAATCTCATGCCATATTCGGTTTTCAAGACTTTGGGTATCGGACAACCTCGTCCAACTTCCATGAGGCTTCAAATGGCGGACCGATCAATGAAGCGGCCTTTGGGGATTATTGATGATGTCCTTGTTCGTGTTGATAAGTTCATATTGCCGGCCAATTTCGTGATTTTGGATTGTGAAGTGGATTTCGAGGTACCTATCATTCTTGGAAGGCCTTTCCTAGCTACGGGGAATGCCTTGGTTGATGTGGAAGCGGTAGAATTGACCTTCCGTGTTGGAGATGAAATGGTGGTATTCCATGTGTGCAAGTCTATGAGGCAACCAAATAGCACAGAAGTGTGCTCGTTTGTTGACATTGTCACGGCAGTGATAGTGGATGACACAAGCGCAATGATTAATGTTGAAGATCCATTTGAAGCGGTACTTTTGAACATGGAGGCTAATGATGATACCGGGAGAATTGAATGTATAAATGCTTTGTATGGTATGGGCTCGTACTCTTATGAGCCTAGGAAGTTATCATTGCACCTTGAGAATCGAAAAACTCCCCTAACTAAGCCATCTATTGAGGAGCCGCCGGTGTTGGAGTTGAAACCACTTCCTCCTCACCTCAGGTATGAATACTTGGGTCCTAATTTCACTTTACCTGTTATTCTTTCATCTTGCTTAACTAACTTGCATGTTGACTCCACTTTGGCAGTTCTACAGAAGCGCAAGCGGGCGATTGGATGGACCTTGGCGGATATTCGGGGTATAAGCCCCGTTTTTTGCATGCACAAGATAAAATTGGAGGAGGATGCAATGCCGTCTCTTGAACACCAAAGAAGATTGAATGAAGCTATGAAAGAGGTAGTGAAGAAAGAGGTTATCAAGTGGTTGGATGCCGGTGTGGTCTACCCAATCTCAGATAGTTCATGGACCTCTCCGGTCCAATGTGTGCCAAAGAAGGGTGGTATGATGGTAGTCACTAATGCCAACAATGAATTGATTCCTACCCGGACGGTCACGGGTTGGAGAGTGTGCATGGATTATAGAAAGCTCAACAAGGTCACGAGAAAAGATCATTTCCCTCTACCATTTTTGGACCAAATGCTTGATCGTTTAGCGGGCCGGGCTTATTATTGCTTCCTTGATGGCTACTCGGGGTACAACCAAATTCTCATTGCCCCAGAGGATCAGGAAAAGACAACCTTTACATGTCCGTATGGCACATTCTCTTTCTCAAAAATGCCATTTGGACTTTGTAATGCCCCGGTGACCTTCCAAAGATGTATGATGGCAATCTTCACCGACATGGTGGAGGATATTCTGGAGGTCTTTATGGACGATTTTAGCGTGGTGGGGGACTCATTTGAAGAATGCCTAATGAACTTGGAAAAAGTGTTGAAAAGATGTGAAGAAACCAATCTTGTACTAAACTGGGAGAAATGTCACTTCATGGTCCAAGAGGGTATTGTATTGGGGCACAAAATCTCAAGGTATGGAATTGAAGTCGATAAGGCGAAAATAGAGGTCATTTCAAGGTTCCCTCCCCCTACTTCTGTCAAAGGGGTGAGGAGTTTTTTGGGCCACGCCGGGTATTACCGGCGATTCATTAAAGACTTCTCAAAAATTGTGAACCCGCTTTGTAAATTATTGGAAAAGGATGCAAAGTTTATCTTCGATGAGAGGTGTATGGAATCTTTTGAGTTATTGAAACAAAAGTTGACCACTACTCCTATAATCACCGCACCTAATTGGAAATTGCCTTTTGAACTTATGTGTGACGCGAGTGATGTCGCGGTAGGTGCGGTGCTTGGCCAAAGACTCAACAAGATGTTCCACCCGGTGTACTACTCAAGCAAGACGATGAATGAAGCTCAAAGAAACTATACAGTCACCGAGAAGGAGTTGCTAGCTATTGTGTTCGCCATGGAAAAGTTCCGACCATACCTTATGGGGGCCAAGGTAATTATCCATACCGATCATGCCGCCCTTAGGTACTTGATGACAAAGAAAGATTCAAAGGCGAGGTTGATGAGATGGGTGCTACTTCTTCAGGAATTTGATCTAGAAATTGTGGACCGAAAAGGAAGTGAAAATCAAGTGGCCGACCACTTGTCCCGCTTGGAGGAAGAGGGGAGGCCTTTTGACGGCATTGAGATAAATGATGCTTTCCCGGATGAACAACTCCTTGTGATGTCTATGAATAACATGCCGTGGTTTGCCGATGTGGCCAATTATATTGTGACCAGTATAGTCCCGTATGAGCTCTCTTCTAACCAAAGGAAGAAGCTCAAGCGAGATAGCTTGGATTACTATTGGTATGAGCCCTACTTGTTTAAAATTTGCACCGATGGTGTGATTCGCCGATGTGTCCCGGAAGAAGAACAATTGAATATTTTGGAGGCTTGTCATTCCTCTCCTTATGGTGGTCATCATGGTGGGGAGAGAACGACTTCTAAGGTGCTTAGTTGCGGTTTCTATTGGCCTTATTTGTTCAAGGATGCCGGTGACTTTGTGAAAAGATGTGATTAATGCCAACGTGCCGGAGGGATTTTGAAGAAATATGAGATTCCCCTTAACATAATTCTAGAGGTTGACATTTTTGATATTTGGGGGATAGACTTTATGGGACCATTCGTAAGTTCTTGTGGCAATACCTACATCTTGGTCGCGGTTGATTATGTGTTGAAATGGGTTGAGGCCATAGCTTTGCCAAATAATGAAGCTCGAAGTGTGGTGGCGTTCTTGAGAAAGAGTATCTTCACGAGATTTGGTACTCCACGTGCCATCATCAGTGACGGGGGTTCTCATTTTTGCAATCGGGCTTTTGACTCTTCGCTATCCAAGTATGGGGTAACTCACAAGGTGACCACTCCCTATCATCCTTAAGCGAGTGGCCAAGTTGAGGTTTCTAACCGAGAGATCAAGAGTATTTTTTCCAAGACTGTCAATGCAAATAGGACCGACTGGTCGAAGAAGTTGGATGATGCTCTTTGGGCTTATCGTACAGCTTTCAAGACCCCGATTGGTATGTCATCGTACCGGTTGGTGTCTGGGAAGGCTTGTCATCGTACGGTGGAATTGGAGCATAAGGCCATGTGGGCCTTAAGAAAGTTGGACTTAGAGTGGGACATAGCTGCTAATCTTCGGGTTGAACAATTGAATGAACTTGTTGAGTTTCGGTTTCATGCTTACTCCAGCTCGTCCTTGTACAAGGATAAGATGAAGTACCTTCATGACAAGTATGCTCGAGGGAAAGAATTCAAGGTTGGCGATATGGTTCTCCTCTTCAACTCCCAGTTAAGGTTGTTTCCGGGCAAACTACAGTCAAAGTGGAGCGGTCCATTTGAGGTGGTTGGTGTTACTACTTTTGGTGCCATTGATCTCAAAAACAAGAATGGTGAAGTATTCCGGGTCAATGGGCATAGTGTCAAGCATTACTTGGGCAAGATTGATGACATCCACATAGTGGCGCTTATTCATTTGAAATGACTGTGATGGTAACAGGCGTCGTGCCGCGATATTAAATCAGGCGCTTCTTGGGAGGCAACCCATGTCTTTTTCTTTCTTCTTGATTTCTGTTGTAGAGTAGTTTTGAGCTAATGGTTTGTGAGATGTTGCAGGGATTGTGTTGAATAAATGAAAAGCAACTATGCAAAAAGTTACCCAGTTTCTGAAGTTGGCTAGTGCGGCCGCACCCTCACTTATGCGGTCCGCACCAGCCAAGGCAAACCTTGCGAAGTCTCTGAAGTTGTCTAGTGCGGCCGCATCCCAAGATTGTGCGGTCCGCGCTGTACCGCGCAGCCGCGTTCACATTGGTGCTCCCGCATAAGAAGTGTTAATCTAAGTACTATGAGGTAAGTCCAGCGCGGTCCACGGTCGTGTTTACGTGGCCGTGCTGGAAGGTAAGTTGGGGGCCCACTTTTTTTCTTCTATAAATAAACCCCCAGGGCTTCATTGTAAACTTTTCGCCAACCCGACCTCTGAACCCTAATTTTGCACTGTTCATCTTGAGACTCTCATTTTCATCATCAAGAGCATTTCTTCACTTCCCTCGTAACATATTTCTCACATTAGTTTTTAATTAGTGTTAACTTCTTCATATTTTTCATATTTCTCACCTTAGTGATAACTTCTTCATTTCTTTATTTTTGTTCTCCATTATTCATGTTTAGGATAGTTTAGGTTGTTCTTTGATATGATGGGCATGTTATAAACGAATAGGGACAAGATTTGGCCTATTTTTGTAAACCCTAGTTGTCCTAGTAATAATAGCCCAGCGCGGCCGCATGACTTGTTTGTGCGGCCCGCGCCAGTGAGATTCAGAATGGTCTCCATTGGAATGATAGCCCAGCGCGGACACATGCCAAGTTTCCGCGGTCCGTGCCAGTGAAGTTCAGAAAGTCCCAAAACCCAGTGCGGCCGCATTACAAGTTTATGAGGTCCGCGTTGTTCCCGCGTGGCCGCATGACCTGTTGGCGCGGGCCGCATGGGACATGATCAGAGAGTTGGAGATCTTCATTATTGCCCTGTGCGGCCGCATGCCCTGTTGGTGCGGTCCGCATGGGTCTTGTATGACTACATTACATGCAACACTGCTTCTTGATGTTCTACTTTATTCTGCATGAGATAACACTGTACTGGCCTATACTAAGAATGTTAGAATCGTTTGTGTGCAGAAAATGGTGAAACAAAGAGGACGAGGATCCAAACAATCCGGTCGAGGTGAATCATCCCAGGGAGGGAAAGCTAAACTAAAGAAACTCACTCCCCAACCCAAGTTAAAGACAAGGAAACAAGTAGTGAATGATGAGGAGCAGTCGGGGAGTGAGTACCTTCCCTCTCAGGAACTATCAGCTGAGTCGGGGCAAGCCCCCTCAATCCCAACCGAAGATCCACAAGCTATACAATCTGAGTCGTCTGACGGCTCAGCAGCGGGCAGTGGCAAATACTCCACATCCCCCACAGCTTCAGAATCTGGGGAGAGTGCTGACAGTGATGAGGAGGTCCCGGTTAGTGGGGTACCCGAGGTTGGTGGTGTTGAACAAACGAGGAAGGCTAAAGTGTGGGAAGACCATTTTGTGAGTCAAGTGGCATTCCACAAATTCCGGGAAATGTGGGCCAAAAGACATCTCATTCCCGAGAGGTGTATCATAACCAAGGACCTATTGCCACTCCTACCCAAAGTCCATGAGCAATTTCAAATGAGAAGCAGGTGGGACCATTTCAGTGACGGGTTGGTAGATGCAAACGAGCACATGGTCAAAGAGTTCTACACAAATGTTGCCTATACCAAAAAGAACTCCATTGTGACCAAAGTGAGAAATAAGGATGTGGTATTTTCGGGAAAAGCATTCAACGACTATTTGGGTTTCAAGGACGAAGATGAGAGCCAATACTTGGAGAAGTTGGCACTGAAAGAGGAGGTTCGCCCATGGTTAGCTGAGTTCTTAGCGCATCCAGGTGTTGTTCTGGATTGGATACAAGCTGGAGTGAAAATCCTTAGGAAGAATATGGATTTCGAGGCGCGAGGGTGGCTCACCTTTGTGTGCAATAGGTTGGATCCCACTTCTCATGACCAGTCTGTTCCCCTTCCCCGGGCTGTGCTCATTTCTTCCATTATGGCGGGATTCCCTATCAATGTGGGGAATGTTATGTATAGGGCAATCACTGCTATGGGGATTGACAGCTCGTGGAACTATCCTTACCCAAACACTCTGACCTTAAATTTTTCGGACTTGAAGGTAAAGAAAATGCATTATGCTGTGAAAGTGCGCCCAATAGCTTCCTTCTCCTGGTTCAGTATTCAGGGTCCAGATAACCCGAAGGGGGGCAAGAAAAGCAAGTCATCTACCTCTGCCCCGACCGGCCAGTCTGAGGAGCCGGTTGAGGTTGAGCCTTCTACAGTGTTTCCCTCCACTCCAGCTATATCTGTCCCAGTTGATAGGCCCTCCTCTTCTGCAGGCCCTAGTTCTTCAGCTGCCCCTACAGTCCCTGTTTCCCGGACAAACCCATTGACAGCCCAGCAGCTATCTATGATATTGGCCAGTTTGAACAACTGGATGTCCGTAGCGACATCCAAGTTGTCCACATTAGCTACTTCAGTTGAGGCCCAGTCCACACTGGCCACTATCCAGGTTCCTCCGTCTATTGAGGAAATACTGCAGACACTCCTAGCCAACCAGAAGAAAATAATTGAGACTCAGACTGCCTTGACTGAGGCAATTGGGGCTTACAGCACAGCTTTGGAGAAGTTGGCCCGGGAGCACAAGAAAATGAGGAAGTCCAGGGCATCAAAGGAGTCAGTAAAGGTACTACGAGCAGATGTGGACAAGCTAATGGCGGATCAGATGCCGTTAGACCTGTTATTCAGGGACCCAACCCCTCCAGTAGCAGTTCCAGTACCTGAGTCACAGCAGGAGCGGGCACCCAAACCGCTGAGAAGGAAGAGGAAGTTGCCCAGCACTGAGGGAGTCATGATTGAATTGACTGAGCTTCAGGGTACTCCCTCCGGTGATGTGCCAGATGTTCCATCGGTCCAGCAACAGGATCTTATACCAGCTTCAGAGCAGCAGGACGGAGACCAGTCTGAGGTCCTGGCTACTACAGAGGAGCAGGGGACGACCAGAGACCCCATGCAGACAGACCAGGCTTGAGGAGCCACTTTATATCCTTTATCTCTGTTTTTGAGCTTATTTTGGTAGTTGGCATTGGGGACAATGCCAGCTTTTATTCGTAGGGGTGTACCCTACCATTTTGATTCTGATACACTAGATGACTATATATATTTATTTCATTTCTAGTCTATGTTTTGGATTGTTTTGGATTCTTAAATAGTTGGCCTGTATATAACCTTTGACTTTGGCTACTTTTAGACTCTTATGTATATATTCATCCCGTTGTATATTCTACTCCCCATTGTACATATTCATTTGATTTTTCTATTTTCGTTCAAATTTTTTCGTTTTTAGATTTGTAGTGAGGCTCGTAGCCCTTTGTTTTGGTTTTGGTGTTTTAAATAAGCCCTTTGTTTTCTTAATGCCACGGTTCTTTCCAAGGGTAGAGTGTTGTGCGAATCGGGTGGCTCTTCCCAATGATAGATGGCGTGACAACCTTCTTAAGGGTTTGAGTCCGTTTTTGATTTTTCTTCTTTTGATTTTCAATATTTCATAGTTAAGGGGACCTCAGGCAAGCTTCACTTGGGCCTAACATATTTGCCTTTGACCCCATGGTCAAAGACATAATGTTGTGTTTAGGATGGTGAAAAATGGTGGCCTTGAGACTCTTGTGTTGACCAAACAATCATCATATGGTCGTGTGGGGCCATTGTGCGCTTGAATCGTAACTAAGGTCATTGTGGGACCTCGACTCGATGTCTTTAGCAATACTTGAGTATGTGTGGTAAGAATTCGAATTATGAGTCTAAGTCCCGAGCCGTTGGTCTAGAACTTGCCCCGAATGTTTGTTGAGGCGAAATCTTAGGTAAAATTTGGCTTGAGAAGTGATTGTAGGCCCTCATTGATCCTAAATGCTATGATTGAACAATTCCATGACGTACCAATGAAATGATCCCTAGATAACCCCTTTGAGCCTTAAACCTTCTTCTTTCAAGAACAAAAGCTACAAGCCTATACCCTTCTTAATGATACCCTCTCTTGGCACCCAAATCTGCACCCAAATCTTCCCGTGAATAGATGGCAAATGTCTAAGTTTGGGGGAGGGAGACAAGATAGAAAAAAATGTGGTAAAAGGTACAAAAGCAAAAGAAAAGGAAGGCAATGAAAAAGGAAGAAAAGAGATGACAAAAAGAAAGACCAAAAATTTGAATAAGGTCAAAAAGGGGATTCAAAGAAAACAAAAGTGAAAAAGGTTGTGAAAAAAAAAGTAGAAAAAGGAGAAATGTGTTGAATTGCATAAGAAAGATTGGCAGTGTGCCTCTCTAACCCGTTGAAAAGGAAGTGAATACTCAAATGAGTCAAGAAAGTGTGCCAAAACGAATCAAATGAAGAGCTTGAGGGAAGATTGAACCCACTTGAACAAATCATATCCTACCCTCCCCCAAAACCCTTTACAACGACTTCACAAAAAGCCCTATATGATCTTGAGTTGAACGGAACCTACATTAGTGGATACTTACATAAGGGGCAAGCATACGGTACCTAGAGCCGGACTTATGACCTTTTTTGTGAGAGAAATGAGCGAAAATTCCATCAACCTCGATTTGTGTGTCATTACTCTAAAAGGTAAGGTTTGCTTAGGGAGAGTTGAGGATGTGTGAGTTTGGGTTCCACAATGACCAAGGTATTTGAGAAAATCTCCTTGATGAAATGAGTAAACCGTTGATGCTCTTGTGTCACATTTGATCCATAGCTCTTAAAAGCTTAAAATGTGTTAATGATGCATTCGTATTGAGGGCAATTGTTAGTCCCAATTGATGCATGATGAGGTTACTTTAGGATAAGCTGGAATCGCTTGGATGTTTCCCTCTGAGGGGTGGGTCTTATTTTATTTGCTTGACTACAAGCAAAGGTTTAAGTTTGGGGGAGTTGATAACTGTGATTTTAACACGTTTTATGCCCATACTTGCATATGCTTTATGTATGAATTGCCATAAAATAGACCCAGAATGCTTACAAGTTGCGCTTGATTTCAGGTTTGAGCTACAAGATGACAAACGTCAAAAATTGGCTCTAAACGGAGTGAAACCTGCTCAAGTGTCAAAGAACATTAAAGTAAGGACATTCAGAACTTGGTGCGGACCGCACCATCATGACATGCGGTCACACCAAAGAGATTCAGAAAGTTGCCTTTTATCAATCACAAGTGGCGAGGCCGCGGTCAAGCTCACGCAGTCCGCGCCCAATCAATACGGCTGCACTACTGGGTCACGCGGACCGCACCACAAGAGTTCAGAGATCATCACAAGTCATTCATGCGGCCGCACTACAAGTTCATGCGGTCCGCGCCAGTCATCACGCGGTCGCATTCCATTATTGTGAGGTCCGCATCAACATCTCCAGAGAGCAAGTTTCAGAAGTCAAGCAACCCAGTACGGCCGCGTGCCAACTTTGTGCGGTCCGCACTGACCCTGCAGGGGCATTTTTGTCCAGTTTTTTCAGCCCACTATAAATAGAATATTTGCCATTTTTAGGTCAAGTTTTGACGATACAGAATAGTGGTTGCACTCGTGAGACATATGTTTTAGCCTAATTTGGGCATTTTAGCTTTATTTCATCATAGATTATTGTAGTTTTACATTAGCAATTAATTAATATGGTTGTTTAATTATGGCTAGCTAAACCCACAACCCTAGTGTGGGTAATTAATGGGTGTGATTGTTTAGTGCATGAATGATGTTGGGTATTTGTTATTTCGGTTAATCTTATATTTTTATTAAGATTTGGTGGTTGCAAACACTAAATCTAGCTTAGTGGGTTTTGACTCTTCTTGAGAAAGAGAGTCTATGACCCCAAGATTAATTCCAACAAGGAATTGGGATGGACCCATGAGAATGGTAGT
>MU672341.1:77223-90687 GCA_026770625.1 Nicotiana glauca
CCTTTCTCTATATTGCATACAACTTAGAATCAATATCTTAGCATAATTTAGCTTTAAACTTGTAGTTGATAAATTGTAGTAGATAATCAAAAGAAAACCCAAAAATGTTAGAAGTGCAATTAGAAGCACAAACGCATTCTTAGTCTATACAAATACACAACTCCATTCCAAGCTCCCTGTGGAAGATCGACCCCGATACCACTATTCGGGTAAAAGTTTTAGCGCCCGCTCTTCCTACCGTTGTGTAAGGTTGAGTTTGCTACGATCAAGGTGCGATCATGTAAGGGAAAATTGGAGCAGAGTAATTCTTATTCTACGCACTCGTGAGTAATGGTCCACGTTCACATAGGTTGTGGCAGATTGAGCATCGGCGTTCTCGTAGTGATTTGGACTGAGCTGGGGCTAGAGAACTTCCTCATTGTGTTCACGTAATATGGGATGCGTTCGTGATGGTATGAGGTAATGTTGTTCGCATTTGCATGAGCTATCTCACAATCACGTAGTGTATTTTGAGAGGCTGTTGAGTTTGTTCTTCGTGATCGCGTAGAGTATTTCTACCATTTTATGCATAGTTGGAGTTATGGAGCTCGGATTGAAGCAATTTTTGAGGCGATTTTCATCACGTGGATTGGGATAAGTGTTCTCTACTCGGTTTTGGTTATATTTTATGAATCTATCCTCATTTTTGGCAATTAGTTGATGATTTCAAAAGAGAAAATTTGGTGGTTTTTGATTAAAGTTTCACAGAGCAAATTGTTGAGTTTTGAACATCGATTAGAAGCCGTATTTGAGTGAAACTAGTATGGTTGGACCAGTAATTTAATGGGTTGTTGGATTTTGTGAGTTTTTGGGTTCCGAGGTGCGGGACCGGGTTTGACTTTTGGTCGATTTTGGGATTTTGATTAAAGATTCGACCTTTATCATTTGGAATTATTTCATTAGGCATTATTTGATGTTCTTGAGTAGCTTTTGGCCAGTTTTGAGCCGTTCGAAGGTCGGTAAGCGCGAGATGGAACTTTTGGAGTATCGTTTGTCTTTCTCGGTATTGGATTTGGCTTGTTCGAGGTAAGTAACAATTCTAAACTTGGTGTTGAGGGTATGAAACCCCAAATTACGTGTTATATGATTGATGTTGAGGATACAAGTAGGCTAGGTTACAGGCCTGTGGGAGTGCATCTTGTGAACTGTGATTTAGTCGATTCCATGGAACTGTGTAGCTATCTTATCTGAACATATTTACTGTACTCTATGTGTTGGAGCACTTGAGAGGTAACTGATGTTAATGTTTAGGCTATATGCTGGTATTATTGGGACCCATAATGGTCATTCTTTGCTGTGGAACGAATTAGGTTCTTATGCCTTGTTGGTGAGTTTAGACTTAGGAATACTAAGAGAATGCATAGTAGTTGTGGCTGTGAAAGGGCATAAAGAGATGTCAGTTTGAGGCTGGGAAGGTAGGTTATAACCTGCGAGGTAATCTACAGATGTGTAATTTTTATGATGTTGTATGGAGGGATTTTTTTTCTACCAGTGGGTTATATTTGTGCAATTTGAATTGGGATCGGCTGTAATAGTTGACCTTACCATCATGAGGATGAATGCGAGATTAGAAGATGATTTGAGGTATTAGATGGTTTGTGTTTCATAAGCTTATGAAGAATTTAGTTGAATCTCACTGTAGTATTATAGCAGTAATGGGGTATGGTTATTGTAAGTTATCAGATGTTTTATTCCATGGCTTTGAGACAAGTGGGGGAGTCTGCTATCGACGAGTTTATTGCACGGTTATATGTTGTATTGGTTTCAGTTTGAGGTATATTTGCGAATCAGTTATGCCTTGTAGAGGTTGAGATCGAGGATGACTCGAGTAAGAGAATTTTTAGATATGGGTTGTACTACACTCTATGGGTATATGGGAATCATGGAATGATTGAGTGGTTATTTGTGAAAGATGTAGTGTGCATAGAGTACGAATTTTTTTGGTTGCATAAATGTGCCGTCATGCTAATACGACACATGTCGTTTGTCCCGTTTGGGCAGTGCAATTAAGATATGATCAGAGTAGAGGACTCTCGAGAAGGTTCTAATAGGTTCAAGATTTATATGTAGCAATTAAGAGTTTTCCAGATTTGTATATAGCTAGAACCTGAGATTTACATTGGATGGTGTCGGGACTCGCGATATTTCTATATCATTATGGATTATACATTTCAGTATTAGGAAGGTGAAGAAATGACTTTAGACTCACATAAGGTCTCTCTAGAGTGGGTGTCTCGTTAGTGGTACTTTTGGTGTGCTTAAGGGAAATACGACGACTTATGGGCCTTAGGGCGGTGTGATATTGCTCTAGGATCTTGTGGGGTGAGTTTTGGGTAAGGATCGTGATTTTATGGAAAGGAGAAGGGTCACCTTGAGGGTAATTCGGAAGATCGGCACCCGGTGCCTCTTGCATTCCAACTTGTGACTAAGGGACTCTGAACATATAATGTCATACTTTGGCCATTGACAACATTGCAAGACAGTTTGCAAATGCTGATTAAAAATTAATATAGCGGGGCCGACAAGGCCGTCATAACTACTACAACTAGCAAACCAATCAAAATATATATACAAGGACTACAAGTCCAACATACTACACTAACTGAGATGATAGGTCTACAAACCTCTACTGCTGGCTATACTGTGATCGAAACAGGGCTAGACCTACTCATAACATATATATATATACACAAGATGTACATAAAGCTTTAGACCCGGCAACTCCGAAGGGCATGAAGCTTACCGATCAAGCTGAAATCAGGCAATACCTAATGAGGAGGTCTACCCGTCTTTCTGTTTGAACCTGCACCATGAAATGCAACGCCTCAAGAAAAAGGGAGTCAATACGAAATAATACACCGAGTATATAAGGCCATACTAGGCTCTGTATCTCGGCCATACTAGGCTTTGTATCTCAGCCAACTGGGCTCGCTCAATGCTGCTCGGTCACAGTAAGCTCGGTATATAGCTTACCATATGATAAGAGGTTGCCCAATAGGGGCCATCCCATTGATTATAGCTCGATGATAATGAAAATACTGTAATACTGTATATATAAACTCTCTGCTCTTTTGACTGGAAGAAGGAAATACTCAACTGAATATGAAGTCCCGATAAAGAGAATACTGTAACTTACGAGACTAGAAAAATATACGTAAATTTCGGGATATGAATTTTTTCTTTATGCATCGTTATTATACTCGTGTAATTACGAGATCATGCAAAATAAAGGAAAAAGTTAGCCTTAACATACCTGAACCTAGGGGTGTACATAGGTCGGGTTGGTTCGGATTTTACAATTACCAAACCAAACCAATTGTGTCGGGTTATTAAATCTAAAGACCAAACCAAATAATAAAACTCGGGTTTTTCACTCTCGGTTTTTCTCGGGTTTTTCGGGTTTTTTCGGATTTTTTTCCTGGTAAAATCTTCGTAGAACAAAACATATAAATTGTGCTCAAAATATTTATCTTTAATCCTAGTAAGATACAACTACATAAAGTATTTTCCAAGAATATAAGTACAAAATATGAGATATGTCATGACATTATCCTAAAATATTCAACAATAAAGTCAATAAAATTACGTAATATGAATATTCTTAATTAAAAAGTCATAATAAAAATAAACATAATCTAAAAGTACTAAATCATGCTAAAATAAGCAGACTAATAAAAGATTATTAATTACATGATTAAACGCTAAAGAAAAAATAAAAATAGGTTATGCATTTTTATCTAAATTATTGCAAAAAAATAAATAAATATTCAATACATTCTCGTTCGTAGTATTGAATTGAATGTCTTTTGTTAGCATTAGTATTGATTTGATTTCGGTTTGGGTTTTTGTTAGCATTATTTAATTTCATAATGTTAATGGCTATAAAACTTATTGAAACATTTACAAGTTCTAAGTCCAGCCTTGAAATAATACCTTAAAAGGTAATTATGAATCTTTTTAAGAAATATTTATAAATTACATCATAATAAGTATATTTATATATTAAATATGGCTAAAATTTTTATATATATAATGTCGAGTTGGTTTGGTTTCGGTTTGACTTTCTTTAGTTAAAATCAAACCAAACTAATTATGGTCGGGTTTTTTCTTCCAACACCAAACCAAATCAAACCAAACCATGGTCGGATTTTTTTTCTCGGTTTGACTCGGATTATCGGTTTGGTGCGATTTGTCGGTTTCCTTTGTACACCCCTACCTGAACCGATTCTCTTGAAAATCCTCCCAACATACGTCAATTGCGAAAACATGTAACGGTGGATCGAAGTAGGAGAAAAATCCGTATGGTATTCTTGAGGAAGATTGCACCGTACTCCCATAGAAGCGCAAAATCCCGTTGCATCTTCACTTGCATTCTTGGACGTTGGTGGATCTGGTGTTGATTGCAAGATTCTTCTAAATTACCTTCTAGCGCTATATATTATAATTCCACATTAAGTTTTGTACACTGAAATTGTGTATAACTAAAATGTCTGCTTATAATTGTTATGAGTGGAAAAAGAAGATACCTATTGAGAGAAAAGAACCGTCTCAAGTCGGTATCAATCTCTTCTTTATACCAACAGCTCTTTCTAATTGGACCTACAACTACTGCATGTCCATTTCCATTAGCAGAGCAAGATATTTCACCCAAGTTGGAGTCCTTTCGATGCATAAATTCATGCATCCAATCTTCCATTGTTGGAAAATGCATTTATTTACCATAGTTGGTCCAACAAATTTATGTTTGATTTATTTTGTGCCACCTCCTCCTTTAGGCTTGATTAGTTGGCAATTTGTTGTCACACTTACATACCCCCACATGTATAGTTGTCCCCTTATAATATCCAACAAATTTTACTTAAGTATTTATCCACAAATCCAGTAATTAACCAATTACCCACATAATTAAGAATTATCTCAATTTACTTAAAATACTACTCACTTTTAATACACTTTATACACATTATTATTATGGTCATGTGGTACCTTGTATGATACTGTTCCATAAATATCGGGTATTTTAGCTCGGACCGTATTTTATTCCAAAATGTGAAACTTCGATTAGAATTCATTTTCTTCGATTTGCTTTCCCTCTCGCTTTCACGAATTTACTCATCACTTGTTTAAAATAGCATAACGCTTGTAATATCAAAATAATCTCATTCTTGAACTTACGTCAATTAACTTATGACGAAACTTTAAGATACGAAAATGCAGGATGTAATATTTCATTTTTGAGCTTCCATCAATTTACTTATGGCGTACTTTCACGTACGAAAATATGGGGTGTAACATCATTCCCCCCTTTGGAACATTCGTCCTCGAATGTTGACTGATGCACTTATCATTCTCATAAACCATAGCTCTTGCGAATACTTTAATACTCTCTTTGCCACTTAGGCAACTGTTCTATGAATAAATCCAAAAGGCCAAGGCATTCCACTCTTTATGACTCTTTCTCACACCACGACTTGTAGTTGTAATACTTCTAATCTCGTAACAGTTACTACCTTCTATCATGCAGCCTGTACGATTCTAACTTTGTATGTGCGCCTATGTAATGTTTCTCTCATCTTTCCTCCAGCTCTTAGCCAATCTCTAGGTCTCACTTTGTGAACATATACAAAATTAAGTCAAGTTGTCCCTTTGGGCGTCATTAGCTTTACTATATCTAAGTAGGCCATACTATACCATAACTCTTACTTCGATTTATTATTACTAAGGTCCGCGACCAAACTCCAGGTTACTCTCATTACTTATCTTATATGCATAAAGCTAAGTCTTTTAACACTTCTTCATTACTTTTCATCTTAAGACTGTTGGCCTAATCTATCTCGTACTTTGTATCTTTTATCTATCCATTGTCAATTCACCTCAATGTTGATCTACAGTCTTCCATTGATAACTTGAAACTTCTTACGTAATACATTACTACTAGGGATTATGTTGCCTCGAGGAATATTTGAAGTGATCTTCCTGATCCACTTAGAGGGCGATAATGTACTTCAATAATCGTATTTTATAGCATCCCAATGTGATTCACCTTATGTGGGTATTTTAATTCCATACAATCCATGAAATCCTCTTCAAATCATTACTCAGTCAAAGGCTCAAACGTTATTCTTTATTTATCACGATTACACCTTTATTCTACTACCAGGGCAACATTCCATTTCTTCTAAATGCTACTAGTCTTAGATTCCTTTGAGTTCATTCATACTATACTGAGTTTTCTAAAGCTTAGAGAAGCAATCATCTATCTTGTTTTCATGGGCTTAATCCCGAGGACTCATCTGTTTCTCGTTACCTTCTCACTCACCCTTTCTTCCCCTTACTCTTGTCTTCCTAAAACCTTGTCACTTTATCATACTTTAGCTTGCGACCTATATATATATCCATTTATACTGCTTGCAACCTTTATTGCACCATAAATTTCCTTGTATTATTTTGGAACATCAAGCAAGACATCACATCATCTCTAACTCTTCTATTACTCCCTTAACTATACCCCTCGATACCTAGAAATCATAGGCCATAAAATATGCCACTGATGACGATGTTATAATTCCTAGGAACTGAATACTCGCTCTTCTAGCCTTTTATCCACAGTATGGACTATTCACAACTTTTTGCATTTGAGTATCTCATACGTTGTTTACTTTTGCCTTAAAATCTTGCATCATATCTTCTATCTCTTTCATGACCTCCCTTCCACATAGGTACAATTCACATCCACAACTTGAAGCTCTTATGATAAACTTGTACCTTTGGTGCATACCCAATTCAATGGGAGCTTCGTATTGACGTCTTATAAGGCTGGTAATCTTCTAACTAGCCTTATCTTGGATCCATTGTAGAATATATCTACTGTACTATCTCTGTTGTACCTCTAATATCAAGAGTGATTCTGCAATGTTCTCCATCATGATGTCTATTACTTTCTGGGTCCAATAATCAGAATCCTGATTTACTTAGTTGATGTAATTTTTTAGTTTCCTCTTCCCTTTGATCAACCTTTATGTAGGCTTAAGCTATCTTCCAATCTACGGCTCATGGTATTACTTTAGCCTTTCATGGACGCTGTGGAAGATCCAAGATACAATCTTTTAATAATTCAATCCTTTGTCTATGACCTGGACTCAATTTTTTCTTTTAACTTACATTGGAATCTTTTGCAACTGTATGATTGTCAACATATATGCTGCATGGATAATATTCCAAACTCTTAAGAGTGTTCATAACGTAACTAACTCTGGATCATTAATCAAATAATTCTTTTTTCCATCTCAGCTTTCTTCAAACGTAAACAATTACTTTTCCTGATCATTCTACCCCTTTTTTGCGTGCATACTTAGCTTATCTTAGTGCCCACGCATATTGGAATTTCATACCACTCATATGATCTTGAATATCACTTCTAATTTTACTTCCCGTTCATTAGCCACGGTAGGTGCCATTTTCTTATGGAGCGCATATAATGTTGTTGTGAGACTGTTGTTACATGACCATTTCCTCTTTAGGTTACTCGGCTTAGTTTGAAGCATTCTTCCTTATTTCCTCAACTAGTTTTTTTATTGTAGTAATTAGGGAGACCTTCTAGCTCTTGTAAGGCTGTAAACTTATTATATCATATACTCGACGAATTTTTTTTATGTTCTTTATCACCTATACTTACCCTTAGTTACTTACCTCCACGCTCATGTGCTCGTATAGTTTCTTCTGAACTTAAGTTTT
This sequence comes from Nicotiana glauca, assembly GCA_026770625.1. Taxonomy (NCBI): domain Eukaryota; kingdom Viridiplantae; phylum Streptophyta; class Magnoliopsida; order Solanales; family Solanaceae; genus Nicotiana; species Nicotiana glauca. The sequence continues at coordinate 84,997 of MU672341.1, forward strand.
GACTAGCTTCCTAGTGAGACTCCTTTTTTATTTTGTGTAACATTCATACGATACATTTAACTATCCCAACTCTTATCTGAATATTCCTCAAGGATCATGATGTCATGTTTGCAAGACTGAATTCCCATGTTGGGGTTCACTATATTTATCCTGCACAATATGTTAATTTGTCCATATCCTCCTGTCTAGCCATAAATAGGCCCTTCCTAAATCAACTACTAATTACTCGTTGGCCCCTTCTCATATCAATATTTCGCGAAATTTTTCTTGGGTTATTTCCTTTGTTTTAACTTACATCTTGCACTGGATCCTTATCTATCAATAACATCTCGGGCAGGAACCCATACTTACTCTCCTTGACATCATGTTTACATAATTTTCTGGAATCGTAGCATACCTATAGGATTTGAATAAATGCAATCTCATCCCTTTCTCATTTTTATCGCATTCTTCCTTTACCATTCCATAGTTACTAGAAAGATTTAATTTTGACTTAATGCCACATCACTCTCTATTCCCCCCTTTAGGGGAGTACTAAGATTTAGTGCTACGACGATATTCCTATAGATATTTTACCTCTTCATCTTTTGCGTCTTTTCACAACATCGATGACCCTTACTCGCCTTGCGAAAATCCTTTTGTACCAAGGATAAATAAATTCCTTATTCACAAGGGTGACACCTAGTGTAACTGGAATATATAGTCCTTTAAGCTTAACTTTGCTCCAATTGCTTGCTTTAGGGAAGTGTCCTCCTGAATGACCTTTAAGAGTTATTCTTCTATTTTCCATTCTATTATCGTCAGAATACAATCTCTGAAATTCTGATGATGCCAACTATTATTAGATTACTCACTCCCTAATTCATATCTAACTTACCTTGTTCATCAGCCCATACTGATTTCTATTACTTTGAGGTCTAATTTTTCCTTCTGGCAGTCGCGTTGGAGTCATAAACTTATTTCTCAAAATGAGGATACAACTTTATGGTCTATACTCTTTTGTTGCCTCCAGGCCTGACACCTCTCTTCTTTTCCTTCCCTCGATTATAGATTATATAATACTGTCATTTTATTTTTTTTCCATCGTTGTCATCTATGTATCACATCTTACTCATAATGTATCATTAACTCTCTTCTTATTTCCCTCTAACATTTATGTCCATCACTTTATTCTGAAAAAGCGAACAAGATATTCGTTTGCTCTTAGCTCCCCTTGCTTCATCCATTGGCTCTTCGAGTTGCCTAACATTCTCTCTCTACTAGGGACGGGAGCCATACTAAGATAATAATTATCCCTTCCAGGCTTCCAGTGCCCATATTTGTAGTACTCGTATCTAGCTGTGCTATTTTAGAGTGTAGCATCTGGGTGTCTTACAAGGATATCTATTAGCATATTTGCACTATCCTTCGGAAATGTGAACATATGCAAACAATCAATTCACCAACCCCAGCTGGATCTTGATATCTCGTCCTTCTCTTATACTGCTTCTGTTAACTTCCATAGGACATAAGAAGGGTGTGGCCATTTGTACGTACCTCCGTTATTGTTGAAGGTAACTCAAAATGCTTATATCTCTCCTCTTGAATTGTAAATACTATTATTCTTTATTAACTGGGTACCTCGTACCCTTCTTCACCTTGATTTTTTTACTTGCTGAAACTTGTGTCTACCTTCTGATTCTCTTATTTATTTTTACCATAAGAATGGATAGACGTTCTTGCCTTAGGGATCTTTATCAAGAAGCTTACACATCTTAGTACACACATGATCTGTTGAATACCTCATATTTATCCATCATAAGCATGATGCATAAATCGAGTTCCTCTGACTCAACTCTTCCACAACTATATCTCTTACTAACCATCTTTCTGGATGTAGGCATCTTCGTATTATGAATAAGATAGAGTTTATGAAATTGAGTTGTTACAATTGAGCTCTACCACACGATCTAGAGTAAGAAGAAAGATTAACATATCTAAATGCCCTGTAGCCTCCTGCTTATAAGTGTGGTGCACAACACACCCATAAACAAGACTCTACTAGACACGGCTTGTAGACTCCCTCGGACAGAACTGCTCTGATACCACTTCTGTCACGCCCCGAACCTGAGGGGCCAAGACTGGCACCCGATGCCTCACCTATCCTTGCGTACCAACTTGCGACTAAGGGACTCTGAACATATAATGTCATACTTTGGCCATGGGACACATTGGAAGACAATTTACAAACACTGACTAAAAATCAATATAAAGCGGGGCCGATAAGACTGTCATAACTACTACAACTGGAAAACCAATCAAAATATACAACTAGGCTTGATCATAGGCGCTCGACCATACTAGGCTTAGTATCTCAGCCAACTAGGCTCGCTCATAGGCGCTCAGCCACAGTAGGCTTGGTATATAACTTACTATCTGAACATAGGTTGCCTAATAAGGGCCTGCCCATCGATTATAACTCGATGGTAATGAAAATACTGTAATACTATATATATAAACTCTCTGCGCTTTTGACTGGAAGAAGGAAATAATCAACTGAATATGAAGTCCCGATAAGGAGAATACTGTATCTTACGAGACTAGGAAAATATACGTAAATTTCGGGATATGAATATTTTCTTTATGCCTAGTTATTAAACTCGTGTAATTACGAGATCATGCAAAATAAAGGAAGAGGTCAGCCTTAACATACCTGAGCCGATTCTCTTGACAATCCTCCCAACACATATCAGTTGCGAAAACATGTAACGGCGGATCGAAGTGGGGAAAAAATTTGTTTGATTATCTTGAGTAAGATTGCATCGTACTCCCTTAGAACATGTTGCTTATTGGGATTTCTCCTAGATGAGATCAAATAGAAGGTTTCTGACTGATCGGGTATGTATTCTGCTGGCAACTCAGAGTTAATCATGAGATTACTTTTTCTTTTCATATGATGGCATGATAGATACGGTGTGTTGTGTAGGATTGAGATTTTCATATTCAAGGTCACAGTTCAATTTTGAAGGGAAAGTCATGAATTCTTATACAACATGGACGGTTTCTAATGTCTAGATGAGTTCTATTAGTACCTGGTATTGCCTGGGAAGGGTGCGCATTCTAGAAGGCATATTGCGTTTTGACTTACGGATGCTTTATTGGTATTGCAATGTTCACCTGATTGATCGACTATTGATATTTAGATTTTGCTATGTGGCACGAAAGAATAATAGAAGTATTCCTTGTGGGATGATTGGGCATGAGAGATGTGTTAGACATTTGGGCGATGGAGTTGGGATCAGATATGGTGATTCGTGTGTTCTATGGATTTAGGGGAGTTCTTAGAATGAGATTGTTTCATGGTTGTGGACTGTGAAAATGTGGCCAAAGCTAGCCAAATGATAGTATGTGTTATAGTTAGGTCATTGTGGACTTTTGAAGAGCTATTTGTCCATTCGGGGATGACCGGAGTTGATTTGAGGGCCCATTAGTAGGCCTAATGAGGATGTGTATTCTACACCGGGTCGGACCAGTTCACTCTGTACTGCTATTTTTTAGGGTTGTGCCATATGGTTAGAGTTGAGCTTATTCGTATTCTGATATGATCTATGTGTTACTATTTTATGCTACGAGGGGTTGTGATTTGTTGGCTATATGCACACATGGTGTGGTTCTGTTTGGGCCTTATAGCGGACTTCATGTGATTTGGTTATTTGGGGTGTAGAATGGTTGATTTCACTTGGTTATGGCCTTTCCCGGTTGTGATATATGGTGTTGTTTCCTTCTTTAGGGTTATGGTCATGTACCTTGGGTACTTGATATCGAATTATGCATGGTTGTTGATTTTGAGCATGGTGGCTTGAGGTATTTCATATGGACCGGAGTTTGGATAGGATCACACATTGCATCGGAGTTATATTAAGATACAATCCTTTGTGTTAGATTCGGGTGTCTTGGTTCTATTATGTAGGATGGGTTCGTAGCATTGCAGTTGTGGTGGTGGTACTTGTTTAGCTTGCAGGACGGTTTACTCAATTGCATCATTTTCTATTTTGGGGTGAATTGAGTTATTGCATTTTGGTGCACAGATTGCACGATTTGTGGCTCTAGGTCATAATAGTTTTTCATGTTAATATAATGGTTGTGTTTGACGAGATGAAGTCATTGGACCTAGAATGAGTACTATCGGATCTGGTTGCGGTATATTTGGAAGTATAATATCGGAAGTTGGCTTAGAAATTGGCTATAGTTCTTATCGAAGAAGGGAGAGTTCCATGAATTGTTGATTTGATAAGTAGTTACGAGTATGTTTCTTTCATCAACTGCAGTGTACAAAGGCTTTAGAATGAGGTTTTGTTTGACATGAGGTTTATTACCGGTGTTGGGTCATTTTGAGCAGCTACTGTGATCGAAAATTTTGATACGAGTATGTGAGTCATGTGGTATGTCATGTGATTACATCTTGGGTTATGGTTGTGTCTTGTTACAAATTTTTCAGACTTATACAGTGTGTAGATGCAAGGTTAGGGTCTGGCAAGAAACTTCGGGCGTTGGAAATTGGATTTTGTGGTTTATGGGCTAAGGTTGAAGTAATAATCTTCAGCTATGTTGTGTTTTCGGGCCTATATTGAATAGGGTGACATGGGATCATCCTCGGGTATGTGCACGGTATGGTTACACGCCGATTTGATGACTTTAGAACGACTCTTGGCACATTCGAGGACGAACGTATGTTTAAGTAGGGGAGGGTGTGATGACCCGATTGGTCGTTTATAGCATTTGCACTTAACTAGATAGTTTGAGGGCGTGAGTAGCTCCATATTATGTATTATGACTTGTGTGAATCGTCGGTTTTTATTTTCAGGCTATTCGGGGTCGATTTGGAAGAATGAATTTCATGATTGAAGCTTTAGAGTTAAAAGAGTTGACCAAGATTGATTTTTAGTATTTGACCTCGGAGGAGTTTTGATGTTTCTGTTGGGTTCGGATGATGATTTTGGACTCAGACGTATGCCCATATTTGTATTTGGATATTTCTAGAAGGATTTTTCACTAATTGGCGAAAGTTAGAAATTTGAAGGTTTGGAAAGTTCATAAGTTTGACCGAGAGTTGACTTTTAGGATATCGGATTCGGATTGAATTTTCGGGAATTTGAATAGCTGCATATGTCATACTTGTGTGCAAAATTTGAGTTTATTCCGAGTTGATTTGATATTTTTCTGCACGAGTTTGGAACATGAAAAGTTTAAAGTTCATTAAGTTTGATTTGAGGTGCGATTCATTATTTTGATGTTGTTATATGTGATTTGATGCCTAGAGTAGGTTCTTGTTGTATCTGAAATTTTTGGTATATTCGGAAGGGGTCCCGAGGAGCTCGGGTGAATTTTGGATGGGTTTCAGATCATTTTGGCATTGCTGTGTTCTGGTGATTTCTGGTATCACAGTTCTTCATTGCGATCGCGGACTTAGAGGTGCGATCGCGTAAGGGAAAATTGGAGCATATTAATTCTTCTTCTACGCATTCGCGGGTGATGGTCTGCATTCTCATAGGTTGTGGAAGATTGAGCATCGCGTTCGCGTAGTGGTTTTCTATCGTATTATAATGATTATTCCGACGTCAGAGCAGACGGGACTACCAATCCCAGAGTGAATTAACCTTGTCTGCACTACCACCTTAGTTTACTAGACCTTGGGGAATTGGCTAGTTACCT
>MU672341.1:91757-118112 GCA_026770625.1 Nicotiana glauca
ATTAACCTTGTCTGCACTACCACCTTAGTTTACTAGACCTTGAGAAATTGGCTAGTTACCTTCACTCGTCCCCTCAGGCATTCTCCCTGGATCATTCGGTATCGACCCTTCTATGGGTGTAGCTGCGCTTTTTCTGCCTATTGATCCTGCAATATTTCAAAGATTAGCCGCAGGATTACCCCATCACCTTTGCCCTCAGGAGTATCTCGAACCGTTGGCCGGGGACCCCCACGAATACTATTTTCGTGGTAAGTTGGCAGGTTGACGTTGATAGCAACCTGTGAATTGACATCAATTGGATCGGAAACTGGGACCCTATTGGGATCAGTAGGGGCACCTCATTGTTAGGCACCAGACTGTTATTTTTTCCATGATAAGATTCAGCCTCAACGTTCCAGTGAGAAGATGAGAATTTCACATTTTCAAGCTAACCTAAAATTGAGACTATAAAGAACAAACGTAAAATAGAGTATGTTATGGAGATTTGTATTAAACCACCATTATTATCCTTAGCCCCGCGGTGGGCACCAAATTATTTACCCTAAAAATGGATAATAATTAAATTTATATATCGGACCCCTGGTTTGAAGCCAATTGTGCATGAAGAACAACAATAAGATAAGAACTTTGCAATAGCTAGAAAGCAGAAAAATGAGTTTGTATTGTCTTCATATGCGAGTTACAATTCCCCGTACTAAATAAAAAGTTTACTCTTTATATAGTACGAGAGTTTCACCCCTACTACAATTCTAAAAAAGGTAAAATCCTCCTTTTTCGTTAATTACTGACCCGTTGAGATTTGCATCGTGATATCCGGTTGGGTGCGGATATCACAACCCTCTATTAGTCGTGTGCAACCATTTGCCATGTTTTTCGAAATCTTGGAGATCGTTCTAAGTTTGGGAAGTGTTGTCTTATCAAATATTATGGCGAGCAGTCCATTTGGGCCTTGATTCAAAGAGTTCTCAGGTTCGATTTCAATCTCATATATTCATACTCTTACTTCGTTTGATCCTCCGAGAAATCAAGGCGTGCGTTAACCCGATTTCACCATATACAAAGGGGACACACCATCAAACCACCTCAGCAACTATATGTGAATTGGACATGCCCAACTTATTATAATTTAATTTCATTTTGATGTAGATGCATGTGGTTCCAGTGTGTGTCGTATAGTGAAAATTTTATAATATGATAGATGACTCCTCTCTTTAACATATGACATGCACATTAGTAGGTTAACAAAAACAAACATTTTTTATGATCTATAGATTGTTTCATATACCATAAGTTCATTTGTTCATAGATAACCCCATTATTTAATTTGATTTATGTTCAAAGGTTAAAGATACTAATTATATGTGAATTATTACAGCATGAAAGGAAGAACAATTAAGGTGGTTTTTGGTTTTATTGTGTACCACAAGTTGAAAGTATATATATAAACACTATTGGCTTAATATGAGAAAATAGCATAGTAAGATCCTGGTTAATCTATCTACTTGGAATTCAAATATCTTTCCTTCTATTTTTGTGCTTAACTATTTTCAACACTTCTCCTCAAGCTAAATACGAGGTAGATTGATTACCACTCCTAACTTGCTCCGTGACACTGAGAATTGATCCTTTGTGAGGGCCGTTGTGTGAAATGTCAGCTAGATGATTTTTCGGATCGACCAAATGCGTAACAAATTAACATCGAGTAACCTTTATCTACATGTAAAATAAAGTTGGAGCATTTCTAAGATATAAAATAAGTTCTAGCATGCATAACAATTAGTAGTCATCTCAATATCATGTAGGATGTTTATCATCCATGTTAGGTACAACAAAAGGATTGCTTTATATTCTGCTATATTACAAAAGTAATTTTCTGTTGCTAAGATGGCCGCCATGTCATGTAATTTTCTCCAAGATAAATATTGTAGCATGTAGTCCATCTCTTTGTTGAGAAAATATTCTGGCCAATTTGCATTTGAAAATTCATAACTAGGTATTCATACAATTTGCATATGAAATTTTATATAACACTACTTTCATTTGTAAAACTAAAACTTTAAAGTGACTTTTGAACGACAATTGTTGCTATATAGAAAAAAATATAAGAAACCAAAAGAAACAAAGGTATGTTAGAGAGAAATGGAACACATCAAATATCTTGATAGTTGCACAAGTATGCTTTCCTATTGGCAAAGAATATGAAGCTTCCATCATGAAGTTGCACAAATAAACTTTTTATTGTTGCAGGCTAATACTCTGATGGTTAATTCATTAATTCTCGGGAGGAGCCAATCGAAGTGTTAAAGGATCAACCATAGGTAACTGAAGACGTAACTGAAGACGTTGATATTGTACGTCAGGTGGAGCCAATCGAAGTGCTAAAGGATCATCAATTGGTAACTGAAGACATTGATTTGGAACATTAAGTGGAGCCATTCGAAATGGTATGTGATCAATTGGTAACCTAAGACGTTGATCTTGTAACTGGAGTCGTATTCTCCTTTCAACGGCCTTCTCTTTCGCCTTTATAGCCAAGTTGCGAACACCTATAAGTTGTCTTTTATCCAGTTCAAAAACAGTCTTTTTCCCAAGATATAAATGCTTAAATAGTTGTTCCATTTCCTTTTCTTCAGTCTTCACCTGATCAATTTTTCTCACATTCTTCTCTATCTCATTCCTGAGGAATTGTTCATGTGTTGTCAACTTCTTAAGCCTCTCTACCAGTGGTTTATCTAGAAACCTCATCAAGAGTTGTTTAAATTTGTCTCTTGATGGCCACTCAAATTCAATATTTTTTTTATCAGGACTAAAAATAACAATACCAATTTCTACGCCACATAGAATGGATAGCTCCTCTGCTTTCTTAAACAAAGTTTCCATCATTTCTTGAAGAACAACTGATCTTCTACCCTCATTGATATTCTTCCTAGCCATTCTTCAGAAAAGACCTAAATACACTTTCTTTTGCAGTTGTGAATGTTTAGAGGTATGAAATAAAGTAAATATAGAGGCTTGGGAGGGTAGCTATATATTTATATATTTAGTCATGAGTCGTGAGGACAAAGAAAATCCATCTATCGTATCCAATCATGATAACATATAAATAAGTGTACATAATTGGAAATAGTGTTCACACTTTTATTGAGGTAATAATTTTGTTGTATATGGTGAAACATAAATATTATCCCAATTTAAACTTTATAATCTCTTATGCATTTTACATTTATGGTAGAAAAATTATGAAATCTGCATATTAATTTAGCATCAAAATTTTAGTAGTGTAATAAAAATAAAACCTTTTATCAGCTGTATTATGAAATACAAGGTAATTGCGACACGACATCCTTTCTTGCAAAGTAATTGAATTTGGTGCCATTTAAGTAATTTCTTTAATTATATTGCTAATGTGGACTCACCATACTGTCCAACAAGTGAATGTTCATCAAACAATGCAATTGCCAAATCAATCTCCAAATTTACTTTCTGATTAGAGAATAAATTTAATCATTCAAGGGTAAGCACTACATATTTATAATAGCTTACCATATCTTATCATGCATGTAGTATATATTAAAGAATTTACTGAATTTGATGACAGAAGCACAAAATATTAGAAAATACTAGTCTCAAAATACGCGTGTTGCACGTGTATTTTTTCTCAAAGAGTTTAAAAAATTTTAAAAATTAAATAATATTATATCAAAAAGTATTTTTAAGTTGTAAAATAAAAATATAAATTTATGAAGATGATGATTACTGGTCCTATATTAGCAATTCTCAAATTATGATGAATAAGAAAAATATTTATAAATGTAGATTTTACTCAAAATGAAAATTTTAAAATATTAAGAATTTATGCATAGTTCAAATATAGAGAAATTTAAGACGCATGTTGGGCGTGTACCTCATATCAGTAAAGATAATTTTTTAACGCTCTATATAAATATTCATACAATAAACATGCAGAAGATATGATCAGGATGAAGTAACACTGATTTCTCGTAAATATTTTATAAAATTGCTATTATATACGAGAAATCAGTGTAACTTCATCCTGATCATATCTTCTGCACAAAATTGGGCTAATGCGGTACACACACACACACACACACACACACACATATACATATATATATATATATATATATATATATATATATATATATATATATATATATATATTTCATAAAATTGCTATTATTTAATTTATATGACTTAATACTAAAATTGATAAAAATTATGTTTTAGTTTTTCTCGATTTTCGTGCATAGTCCGGGCATTTTTCCACAAATCTTTTATGTAAAAAATGATAAAAATAAGAAATTTTACCTAAAAACTTCATTTGAGTTGACTTGGGTCAACATTATTTGTAACTGGACCCGGATTCATGTTTTGACGCTCTCGGAGGGTCCGTATCGTGATTTGGGACTTGGGCGTATTCCCGAAATCAAAATCGAAAGTCCCTAGCCCGAGATATCGGACTTTGTCAAAATTTGAAAGTTAAAGGATTAATGAATTTGAAGTGTTTGACTAAGGTTTGATTTGTTGGATATCGGGTCCGTATTTTGGTTTTGAAACTCGGTATAGGTCCAATACCATATTTATGACTTGTGTTTGAAATTTGGTGAGAAATGGAGTTGGTTTGATGTGAACGGACGTCCGGCGGTGAAAATAGAAATTTCAAAGTTTTCTTGAAAATTTCATCTGATTTGGTATTCAATTCATAATTTTAGGTGTTATTTTAATGTTTTGATCGCGCGAGCAAGTTCGTATGATGTTTTAGGACTTGTTTGCATATTTGATTGGGAGCCCCGAGGGCTCGGATGAGTTTCGGATAGGCTACGGAGTGAAAATTGACTTGGAAAGATTTTTGGTGTATTTGATCTTGTTGCAGGCCTCTGATCTCGCATTTGCGAGATCAGGCATCGCATTTGCGACCTCTGAGGGGTTCACAATTGCGAGCTTCTCCTCGCAAATGCAAAGAGATGCTGGGCCATATAGGTTTCGCATTTGCGAAGTAAGTCTGCGGAGGGATTCTTTGCATTTGCGAAGACATGGGTCGCATTTGCGATCCTCAGGTTCCGCATTTGCGAACGTTGTGTTTGCATTTGCGAAGGTGGCAGAAGTGTGGGAGTTTCGCATTTGCGAAGCTTTTCTTGCATTTGCGGGCTTCACATTTCCTAAATGAGTCTTGGTTGATCTCAATAGCTTTGTATGGTGATTTTGGACTTAGGTGTGCATTTGGATTCGGATTTGGAGGTCTGATGGGTAATTTGAGGTACTTCGACGAAAGTTGGGAAAGATGAAGTTTGAAAAGTGAAAAAATTTGATCCATAGTCGACTTTTGTGATATCAGGGTTAGAATGCGATTCCAAGAGTTGTAGCAGCTCTATTATGTTATTTTAGAGTTGTCTGCAAAATTTGGCGTCATTCCGGGTTGAATTGATAGGTTTCGGCGCGAGTTCTAGAAGTTGGAAGATTTGGAAGTTCATAAGCTTGATTCATGGCGCGATTCATATTTTCGGTATTGTTTGATGTGATTTGAGACCTCGAACGAGTCCGTGTTAGGTTAAAGAACGTTTATGTGTTTAGACTGGGTCCCGAGGGCCTCGGGTGTATTCCGGATGGGCTACGGGTCATTTTTCCGTATTTTTGAACTGTTGGTTCTGGTGTCAGATATCCTTCTTCATGATCGCGAAGCTCCTTTTATGTTCACGAAGGGTCTTTGCTGATCGCCCTAATTTCTTTCTTCGCGTTCACGTAATATGCCTCGCGATCGCGTAGCTCTACACATTTTCCTCATCGCGTTTGCATCCTCTATTCCGCGTTTGCGTAGTAGAAACCAGTCCCTGAGCATTGGTGGTCGTTACTCTTCGCGTTCGCGTAGGTTTCTGTCTTCTCTTCTCCGCGTTCGCGAGCTTATTGTCGCGTTCATGATGACTAACCTGGGCAGCCTTCATTTTTCTTCTTTGCGAACGCGATCCTTCCTCCCCGTGCGGGATGCATAAATACCTGGGCAGGCAGAATATATCCCTAAATCGAGGGTTAGACCATTTTTTCTAATTTCTTCACTTGTGGAGCTCGGTTTTGAGTGATTCTTTATGGGTTTTTCAAGCAAATCGATTGGGTAAGGGTTCTTCACCTAGCACTTAATATATTCCATGATTTTATCTTTGTTTTTATTATTTAAATTGTGTTTTAGGTTGAGGAAAATGTTAGTTTTGAAGAAAATTTCTAAAATAAAAAATCACGATTTGAGAGACAAATGGCATTGGAATTTGATAATTTTCATATAATTGAACTCGTATCAGAATGAGTATCTGGTTTTTGTAAAATTTATCGGGTTTCGAGATACACGACCGAGGGTCGACTTTTGGATCAACTTTTGGATTTTGATAAAGATTGAGGCTTTATGATCCGAAATAGTTTCTTATGAGTTTTATTTGTGCTTTGAAGTTATTTTGGTTAGATTTGAGCCGTCTGGAAGTCTTTTCACTCGAGAAGTGCATTTTAGAGTATCGGTTTGTCGTCTTTGAGGTAAGTATTTTGCCTAATCTTGTGTGGGGGATTCCCCTTAAGATTTGAGTCTTTTATGTGATTGTAGTCCGGCCACGTGAGGTGAAGATTACGTGCTTGGACTTATTTATAAAAAGTTGGCCTTTTGGGTTCTTAGGTTCTTATATTCACTATGTGTGAAATTGTTCGTGATACGTTTGTGTTCCTATTTGCTGGTTGTACTTCTACGTGCTTTAATTAGAATTAATTGCTTTAGGATTCACTCTTATTGCCTATTTGACTTTTATTTAACTTAACTGAAGATTTTGCCTCTTCTATCGTCATGATATCTTTTTATAATTACGTATCATTAATTGAAATTATGATGATCTTTTGTTGCTTCCCTTTATTTAAATTGTTGAATATCCTTCAAATTGCTCAACTTTAAAGGAGTTTAGATAACCTATATCTTAGTTGGCTTGCCTTTATTTGGAACTATTCGATTCGTGTTGGCTTCCTTATTGTTGACTTGTATATTGTGGGATCGTTGATACGTATTAGTTTTCCCTTGTTGAACTGTTCCCTTTATGCCTAGCACTCTTTAATGTGGATATTCCTTGTGAACTTGTTCTACCGTTTCTTTGTGATTTAAAGTTCTTGAGTTGATTTACTCATCGTACTTTGTATTATTGTTATTTTTGCTGTTGTACTTGTTGTGGTGATGTACGAAGTTTCTGCCGTGCTGTAATTGTTATTTCTGTTGGTTGCACTGCACTACATATTTATTTTAGGACTACGGGACGGTATTCCGGTAGATCCCCCATGTTCTGCATATTTACTTTGGGACTACGTAATGGTATTTCGGTAGATCCCCCTACACATTTACATTTGGGACTATGGGACGGTATCCCGGTACATCCCCATATTCTGTAAATTTACTTTAGGACTACGGAACAGTATTCCGGTAGATCCCCCTATACTTTTACGTTTGAGACTATGGGACGGTATCTTGGGAGGTTCCCTGTTATTATCACTGTATTCTGAGTTGTTGCTTTTCATTGATTCCGTCCCTGTATAAATATTCTATGTGTTGTCTGTTCTCTTTCCTTATGCTTACTAGCAGGTATGAACTATGTCAGGACACTTGCACAATCATACACGTGGCTAAGCACCCTTATCGGATAAGAGATTTTCTTGATATTGTCGAGTATAGATGTACACCCTTGTTCACTTGCCTTCCATGTGAGAATGGCTATATTTGGCACGTGGGTTGTCAGTATGATAATGAGGTGTGGTGAGGGCACAGGATGCCAAGTGTTAGGGTTCAGGTATTGAGACCCGTATTGTATGATTATGAGATGAGGTGTCACGGGATGACTTATATTCGAAGGATATTTATTTGAAAAGATTATATTCGAAAGATATTTATTTTGAAAGAACTATTTTTGAAAAATATTTATTTGAAGAAAGTATATTTCGAAATATTTTATCACTTGAAGGATTTGACTAATTGGTTGAAGTTTGTTGGCTAACACCTAATGTGAAAATTGTCGTAGTTGCTGAGTTATGATTTGTCTTTATTGTATTTGTGATTTCTGATTTGGGTAGTATTTCTGTTCATATTTCTGTGGTCTTATTATGGTGTTCTGTTGTTACTTGTTGTTTTCCTTCCTTACTGCAATTTTTGTATTTTTAGCCATATCGTGTAGTCTTTATATAGATATCATGTTCTGTTGTTTCTGTACTTATACTTTTTCAGTTTATTTGACCAGTAGGTGTCTTCACTGTTCCTCGTCATTACCCCACCGAGGTTAGTTTTGATACTTACTGGGCATCATTGTGGTGTGCTAATTCTACACTTTTGCACAACTTTATGTAGATCCAGATATAGTTCGTTAGTAGCTGTGCGTGCCGTGCTGTGGAGACTCAAGGTAAACCTGCTACTGCGCTCGCAGGCTTCGGAGTCACCTTCTTATTTTTTATTTACGTTGTTCATTCTTATTTCGAGACAGTTATATTTTAGAGGTTTTGTAGCAACTCATTAGAGCTAATGACTTGTACTACCAGTTTTGGGGAAATTATAAATTCTATAAAGATTCTATATTGAGACTGTTAGTCTTTCTTATTATTGCTGATATTCAGTAAATATTAGGCTTACCTAATCCCTAAGACTAAGTGCTATCACGATACCCAACAGAGGGGAAATGGGGTCGTGACAAGTTGGTATCAGAGCTCTAGATTCATAGGTGCTACAAGTCATAAGCGACTTTAGTAGAGTCTTGTGGATCGATACGGAGACATCTGTACTTATCTTCGAGAGGCTACGGAACTATTAGCACAATCTCACTTCTTTTATTCCTATCATGCGAACTTATTGATCTTGGAGTTTGAACGTTTCTCATTCATTCTCTTACAGATGATGAGGAAACGATCTACATTTATCGATGACACTACTCCAAAAGCAGGTATCGCCAGAGGCAGAGGCCGACGAGGAGTATTTGTGCCGCAGCTAGAGTACCTACCAGAGCAGCAGTTGAAGAGCTTCCAGTAGCTCCAATTAGGGGACAAGTACCAGAGACGCATGCTGTTACCCTTGGACTTCAGGAGAGTTTAGCACAGTTCTGAGCATATTTGGTGCATTGGCTTAGGTGGGGTTTATTTCGGTTGCACCAGCTACTTCACAGATCGAGGGAGGGACTCAGACCCCCACCTCCCACACTCCAGAAAAGCGAGTTCACGTTGGTCGGGTTCTAGGTGTCATAGAGACACAACCTGTGGTTTCAGTTCAGTCCATGGTCAGGATAGCAGCATCTGAGGGAGGGCAATTTAGATTTGCAAGGTTCATTGCCCTCCTACATTTAGTGGTTCGGCTTAAAAGAGCGCATGGGGTTTCATAGAGGAGTTCCATCGCATTCTTCGCACTATGGATATTGTAGAGATGAGCGGGGTTGCTTTTACTACGTTCCAGCTTTAGGGAGCAGCTTATCAATGGTGGCAGGCATATGAGTTGGGTAGCCCGGCCGATGCAGCTTCACTTACATGGGGTCAATTTTCAGAGATGTTTATGAGAGAGTTTGCACCTCAGTCCCTTCGCGATGCATGGCGCTTGGAGTTTGAGCAGTTGCACCAGGGCACTATGTCAGTATTAGAGTATGTCGTCAGATTTAGTGATTTGGCCAGACGTGCACTTGTGTTGGTCACTACAGTTAGAGAGCGAGTCCGTAAATTCATTGAGGGGATCAGGCATGATATTCAACTCAACATGACTTAGCAATTAGAGTCAGATGCTTCGTTTTAGCAGGTGGTAGGGATCGCTCGCCGATTAAAGGGCATGTGGGATAGAAAGCGAGAGGACAGAAGAGATTAGGGGAGAGAGTTCGAGTAGGCGAGGAGGCCTCGTAGACCGGTGAGATCTGCTGGTCCTTATTTTAGAGGTAGGGTGTGACATGGTAGAGGTTTCATGGGTCAGCTAGTTTAATTTGCGCTTCAGGCTTCGCATCGTGATTCAGGTGTTCATAGGTCTCAGAATACCTGTACCGCACAGTTCCCACAACCACATCAGCAGTGAGGTTGCTTTGAGTGTGGAGATACTAGCCATGTGGTGAGATATTATCCCAAACTTCGGACAGATGCATCACAACGAGGTATTCATGCGGGTAGAGGGCTGAAAACTAGGGATTCTAGTTCATTTTACACTCCTTTTTACTTGAGTTTTAATTAAAAATGCATGCAAATAGTCCCAAAGGCTTACATGTTGTACTTGTTTGCAGGTTTGGTCAAGAAAGTGACAAGAGGTCAAAAATCAGCTCAAAAATGAGTGAAACCTGCACAAGTACCAAGAACAAGTCAAAGTACAGCTACAACAGATCCACCGCGGCCGCAATCCATTTAGTGCGGTCCGCAGTGAGGAGATTCAGAGAGGTGCAGATTTTGGAAGCTCAAGCACTGCAGTCGCAATCCATTTTATGCGGACCGCAGTAGCCTCACCACGGTCGCAATCCATTTTATGCGGTCCACGGAGAAGAGATTCAGAGAGTTGAGAAATTGGAAGTTAGAAGCCACTGCGGCCGCAACCCATTTTATGTGCACCGCGGCTGCGGTGCATTTTCCACGGTCCACGGTGGCCAGGTTCAGAGACCTAAAAATCAAGATAAAAAGCCTCACTGCGGCCGCAGTGCATTTTCCTCGGTACCTCTACAGGGGTACTTTTGTCTAGAAAAGTTGGCGTTGTATAAATAGTTCTTTTTCAGATTTTTAGGGTATCTAACTTTTAACTAAGCACGTGAAGGCCGTTTTAGACCTATTTTGAGCAACTTTGTGGCTAGGTCAACATTGAATCTTTATTTCTTAGCTTGTAAACATAGTATATGAGTTATTCTTTATCTAATTATCTATTTTCTTCCATTATTATGGTAGCTAGACCCATTAGCTAGGGTCGTGGCTCAATCCTATTGTGGGTATTTGATGGGTTTTGTGTTTTAAGGCTTAGATGTTTATGGGTGGTTGATATTTGGACTGATTTGTGTTTTGTATGTTGGGTTAGTGGTTTCAAACACTAATTCGTGCCTATTTGACTTAAACTCTTCTTGAGAAAGAGAGCTTGAGTCTAGGTAATCAGTCCAACAGGGAATTGGGGTGTACTCAAGAGATTGATAGTCCCAATTAAAGGGTTAAATCTAGAGATAGTAATACCCGACTTGAGCCTACATTGCTTGTATAATTTCAACACCCAATTAGTCTTGATAAAGTCAATTTGGGCAAAGTAACTCAAGCTACCGAGAGGTATAGATTGAGTAGCGTCGTGCAATTGCTATATCACGATCCCAAACATAACAACTTTTCCTTAGACTCTAGATCCCATCAAGTATTCACCTAGGGGAAAGTCACTTCTCTAGTGCCTCGTTTCCTATTAGAAAACCTTTCAAGCAATTATTGTTAGTTTAATTTAGCACCTCATTAGTATAAAAGTAAAAGTAATCAAAAGAACAATTATGATTGGAAGCGTAATTAAGAACATTATACATTGCGAATTTAGATTGGAATCCAATTCATAATTCTAGCTCCCTATGGATTCGATCCCGACCTTTTCGGGTAAAAGCTGCATCGACCGCTCTCACCACTCCATAGTGGTGCAGGGTTGGTACCGATCAAGGGCGCCCAAAAGGAAGAGGCCCGGTACATTGATGTGTTTCATATAGTAGGCTTAAGGCCTCTACGCTAGATGATGTCATTCAGGTATACTTTCAATTTGTTATAGAGGAGCACTACCCATAGTTCATTACAGTTCTGCTTATCGGGGTGAGTTCCCCATTTGTTGCTCCACTTATGAGTGTGTTTCATGATTAGCACTATGTTATGTGTTGCCTTGTTAGGAGGTTCTTTGAGTGATAGCCCGTATCTATCGTCTGTCTCTATTCATATTGAGAGTTATGAGACTAGTAGTAAACTCCTATTGTCCCTTACGGTAGGCTTATTGTGAATTCTGAGTATTTTTGGCTACGAGCTGTGATTTTTATGTTGCACCAGTGTGGGAGTCAGTACTTGTTTAAATTGTGACAGAATTGATCTAGTGAGATGTTCCACCTAGTTGATGTATACCATACTTGTGATTCAGAGTTGAGGGTGATACCCCTATGTTTTCATGTGATTTGATATGTTTGAACTTGGCTGTGTATCGTGGTGGAAGTTATATCCGGATGAGATCCTTGTGATTTTTTCATATATATTGAATTTTTCCTTGTATTGATTCATAGAATTTTACTGATAGTGAATTGTGCCTGTCGGGCTTGTTTGATATTTCTCTTATGTGTTTATCTTTACATATTCAGTCATTTTCATTATGTGCTTCTTAAATTTTTGCTTGCGGGTTGTGTTCCCGGTGGTGTTAGTTGTGACTTGTTGATTCAAGTGTTTAGTTATGAGGTTTTCGTAGTTCTTGTATCATCATCAGTGTTGTGGAGCTTTTGAAATGGGTTCCTACTAAATATGAGGCTAATGGTCAGTGCTGAATTTGATTTCGGGCAAATATTGTGATCAGAAATATTATGGTGGGCCGATGTGTGATGGGTCATATAGTGTGGTTGTACTCTATGGGTGTAGGCATAATGTGATGCAGTTGGTTCAGACTGATACCAGATAGAGATTTAGAATCGGGTCTTTTGGAAATGAATGGTAGGTGAGAATTTTGGCTCTAAGGCTTATTGGTATTGGTAAAAAGGCTAAATTACAGTTGAAATGGTTTTGTCAGTTTTATGTGGATCAGGGCGACGTGGGATCACTCGTGGGTGTATGTTAGAAGTGTGCATTCAGTTATTTGAGGACTTCGAGGCAAATCTTGGCACGTTCGAGGACAAACATTTATTTTAAGAGGGGGAGGATGTAACGACCTGGCCGGTCGATTTGAGAATTTAAGCTTTGTTCGGCGGCGTAAGGTCTTGAACAACTTCATATTATGTGAATCGACTTGCGTGCATGGCTGAATTCAGTTACCGGATGATTCAGAATCAAATTGGAAGAAGGAATCTAGTTTTGGAAGCTTAAGCTGTGAGAATTTGACCAAAATTTGACTTTTGTGGAAACGGCTCCAGAATGAGTTTTCGTTGATCTCAACAGCTTTGTACGGTGATTTTGTACTTAGGTGTGCGTCCGGATTCAGATTTGGAGGTCTGTTGGGTAATTTGAGGCATTTCGACGAAAGTTGGGAAAGTTGAAGTTTGGAAAATTGAGAAGTTTGACCCATAGTTGACTTTTATGATATCAAGGTCGAAATGTGATTTGGAGAGTTGGAGAAGCTCCTTTGTGTTATTTTGGACTTGTTTACAAAATTTGGCGTCATTCCGAGTTGAATTGAAAGGTTTCGGAGTAAGTTTTAGAAGTTGGAAGTTTTTAAAGTTCATAAGCTTAATTCATGGCGCGATTTGTATTTTCGTTGTTGTTTGATGTGATTTGAGACTTCGAGCGAGACTTTGTTAGGTTATAGAACTTGTTTGTGTGTTTAGACGGGGTCCTGGGAGCCTCGGGTGTTTTTCGGGTGGGCTACGGGTCATTTTCCCTTGTTTTTAAACTGCTGGTTTTGGTGTCTGATATCCTTCTTCGTGATCGCGAACCTCCTTTTGCGTTCGCGAAGAGTCTCTGCTAAATGCCCCAATTTCTTTCTTCGTGTTCGCATAATACGCCTCGCGATCGCGTAGCTCTACACATTTTCCTCATCACGTTTGCATCCTCCATTCTGCGTTCGCGTAGTAGAAACCAGACCCTGAGCAATGGTGGTCGTTACTCTTCGTGTTCATGTAGGTTTTTGTCTTCTCTTCTCGTATTCGCGAGCTTGTTGTCACGTTCGTGATGACCAACCTAGGCACCCTTCATTTTTCTTCTACGCGAATGCGATCCTTCCTCCATGTTCGCGATGCATAAATACCTGGGCAGGCAGAATATATCCCCAAATTGAGGGTTAGACCATTTTTTATAATATCTTGACTTGTGGAGCTCGGTTTTGAGTGATTCTTTGTGGATTTTTCAAGCAAATCGATTGGGTAAGTGCTCTTCACCTAGAATTTAATATATTCCTTGATTTTATTTTTGTATTTATCCTTTAAATTTTGTTTTGGGTTGAGGAAAATGTTGGTTTTTCAAGAAAAATTCTAAAATGAAAAATCACAATTTGAGAGACAAATGCTATTGGAATTTGATAATTTTCGTATGGTTGAACTCGTATCGGAATGGGTATCCGATTTTTGTAAAATTTGTCGGGTGCCTAGGTACGGGCTAGGGGGTCGACTTTTGGACCAATATTTGAATTTTGTTAAAGTTTGTGAATTTATGATCCGGAATAGTTTCTTATGATTTTATTTGTGCTTTGAAGTTATTTTGGATAGATTTGAGCCGTCCAGAGGTATTTTCACTCGAGAAGTGCATTTTATCGATTTGTCGTCTTTGAGGTAAGTATCTTGCCTAATCTTGTGTAGGGGATACCCCTTAAGATTTGAGTCTTCTATGTGATTGTAGTCCGGACACGCGAGGTGACGAGTGCGTGCTCAGACTTATTTATGAAAAGTTGGCCTTTTGGGTTATTAGGTTCTTATATTCACTATGTATGAAATTGTTCGTGATACGTTTGTGTTCCTATTTGATGGTTTCACTTCTACGTACTTTAATTAGAATTAATCGTTGTTGGATTCACTCTTATTGCCTATTTGACTCTTATTTGGCTTAACTAAAGATTTTGCCTCTTCTATCGTCATGCTTTCTTTTCATAATTGCGTATCTTTAATTGAAATTATGATTATCTTCTGTTGCTTCCCATTGTTTGAATTTTTGAATATCCTTCAAAAAATTTCAACCTTAAAAGGAGTTTAGATAACCTATATCTTAGTTGGCTTGCCTTTATTTGGAACTATTCGATTTGTTTCGGCTTCCTTATTGTTGACTTGTATATTGTGGGATCGTTTCTAAATATTAGTTTTCCCTTTTTGAATTATTCCCTTTTATTCCTAGCACTCTTTACTGTGGTTATTCCTTGTGAACTGGTTCTATCGTTTCTTTGTGATTTAAAGTTCTTGAGTTGATTTACTCAACGTTGTCATCCCTAAGAGGGGTAGTTTCAAGTACCTTGGGTCAGTTATTCAGGGGATCGGGGAGATCGACGAGGATGTCACACACCGTATAGGGGTGGGGTGGATGAAGTGGTGGTTAGCGATGGGAGTCCTGTGTGACAAGAAAGTGTCACCGTCACTAAAAGGTAAGTTTTATAGAGCAGTAGCTAGGCCTGCCATGTTGTATGGGACCGAGTGTTGGCCGGTGAAGAACTCACACATCCAGAAGATGAAAGTAGCAGAGATGAGGATGTTGAGGTGGATGTGCGGGAATGCAAGGATGGATAAGATTAGGAATGAAGATATTCGAGAGAAGGTGGGCGTGGCCCCCGTGGAGGACAAGATGCGGGAAGCAAGACTCAGATGGTTTGGGCACATTCAGAGGAGGAGCACTGATGCACCAGTGAGACCTAAGAAGTATTGGGGAGAGGTGATCAGGCAGGACATGGCACGTCTTAGGATTACTGAGGACATGGCCCTTGACAGGGATTTGTGAAGGTCGAGCATTAAAGTTGTAGGTTAGGGGAAGTTGTGGATATTTTTACAGTGCACTAAAGTGAGACTAGCCAGTTAGGAGTTAATCTTAGGATGCTACTGATCATCTACTGATGCGCACTACAGTGAGACTAGCCAGTTAGTAGTTAATCTTAGGATGCTACTAATCAGCTACTGATGCAGGGATTTTATCTGTTGGATATTAGTATACCTCTCATCTTTTTCGTATTTCCTATATTTCTTATATTGCTGTTATTTTGTTATTTTATGTTGTGTTATGTATTTTATGTTATTCAGTATGAGTCTATTGATAGTACTAATATATCGTCTCTTGTTACTATCTTGAGCCGAGGGTCTCCTGGAAACAGCCTCCCTCCCTTTCAGGATGGGGGTAAGGTCTGCGTACATATTACCCTCCCCAGACCCCACTTGTGGGATTATACTGGGTTGTTGTTGTTGTTGTTGAGTTGATTTACTCGACGTACTTTGTATTATTTTCATTTTTGTTGTTGTACTTGTGGTGGTGATGTACAAAGTTTTTGCCGTGCTGTAACTATTATTTCTGTTGGTTGTGCTGCATATTTATTTTGGGACTACGGGATAGTATCCCGGTAGATTCTCCCTGTTCTGCATATTTACTTTGGGACTATGGAACAGTATTCTGGTCCAACCTTTACAGAGCCTCAGAAGACATAGCTGATCCACCAGCGGCCTTAGCCACAATAACCGGCTGAGCTACTCCCACTGGCTGAGCTGAGTGAGTCTGAAACTGAGGAGCCATCTACTCCGGTGTGTGGGTAGCGGGAGTCTGGACTCCTCCCCCAGCCTGAGAGACGGCTTGTGCTATTGGAAATGTGACAAATGAGCAACGCTCTCCATAAGGCCTACTAGACGGACCAAATCATCCTGAAGTACCGGGGTAGCGATGAACCCCTCGGGAACCTGGGCTGGCCCTGCTGAAACGGTCTGAGCCGGAACCCCATCATCAAAGTCCACTTGAGGCTCCGCTATTGGTGTTGCCACTCGAGCTCTAGGCTGAGCCCTACCCCTGCCTCGGCCTCGGCCTCATCCTCTGCCCCTCGTAGGAGCTACCACTAGGGGCTCGGGATGCTGATCAACTGATGAAGTGGTACGTGTTCTTGATATCTGGGAAAGAATAAGAGTATAAAGTTCTATTAGCATTGAGAGTTGAAATCGCACAACAGAGAAGAGCAGAAGTGAAATTGTTTCTAAACTCTATAGCCTTTGGGGGATAAGCACAGACGTCTCCGTATCGATCCCTCAGACTATACCTAGCTTGTTCTTGAATTGTGAGGCCTGGGAAACCTAGTGCTCTTATACCAACTTGTCACGACCCGGATTTCCCACCGTCGGGATCGTGATTGCGTCTAACCTTTTAGAATGCTAGACAAGAAAACAGATAGAGATTTAATATGCTAACCACTATCCAAAAAGGTAAATAACAATAATTAAACCAAAACGGAGTAAAGAAGTGCGGAAATTCATCACAATCCAAGTACTAATATGTAGCTACCCAGAATCTGGTGGCACAATCCTCGAATATCTAAGAGTCACTACAAATACTAGTTTAAAGAAAATACATATGTTCTATAATTAAAAGAAAATAGGAAAACTAGGATAAATGGAAGGGGACTCCAGGGTCTGCGAACGCCGGCAGATCTACCTTGAGTCTCTGATGGCAGCAACCCAACTCTGATCAATGTGGTCCAGTACCGAAATCTGCACAGAAAGTGCAGAGTGCAAAATTAGTACAACCGACCACATGTATTGGTAAGTGCCGAACCTAACCTCGGCGAAGTAGTGATTAGGCTAGGACATGACAATAACATGAGCCTGTGTGGTTAAATCATATACGAGAAAATAACAACAAATGGAAATTTAAGCAGATATTAACGAGAAGTGGGAGAAACATGCTGAGGAGAATATCAAATCCTGAAAGTAGTACAGTAAAGAAACGTAGTAAATAACATGTTTTGCACCAACGAAAGTAATAACATAGAAAACAAGTGGACGACATAACACTTCGTGTATTTACTCTCGTCCTCACCATAAGAAACAATACAAACGACACGGCATCACCCTTCGTACATTAACTCTCTCATAACATGGCACGACATCACCCTTCGTGCATTATCACTCACAGAATATGGAATGGCATCACCCTTCATTCATTATCACTCACTCATAAAACATAGCACGATATCACCCTTCGTACTTTAACACTCTCTCTCACTCAAATAACAGAACAATAACAACCCGGCAAGGAAATTATCAATAACAAGTTTCGTTTTAATATTTAACTTTACAATATCAATTTCAACATGAGTCAATACTCAACCAATATCTAATTCTAGGAAAACATGATGAGAGTTGTTTAACATGAGGAATAACCAGTTTAAGCATGAACAGTACCAATCAGGAATACAACAGTCACAAAAATAAGACTAAATTGCTTGCTATGACTCGACAACAATGCATAGGTACCCGTCACCTTACCTATATGTTGTACTCAATATCAAAACACGTAGCAAATAGGCAAGTAGTACTTAATCCCTCAAACTAAGGTTAGAACAACACTTACCTCAATTCCACGGCCAAACTCAAGCCTCAACCACCACGTTTCCCCTAGTTTCCACCTCTGAACTAGTCGTATCTAGTCTAAATTAACTTAATAACGTAAACTATTGCAAAAGAAATCAATTCCAATACACATTTATAGGTTTCCTAACATTTTCCCCAAAAAGTCAAAAACCGACCCCAGGCCCGCTTGGTCAAAACTCGAATTCGGACCAAAACTCGATTACCCGTTCACCCCCGATCCCGGATATACAATTGATTTTGGAATCCGACCTCAATTTGAGGTCTAAATCCCCAAATTTTGAAAATCCTAAGTTCTACCCAAAAACACCCAATTCCACGACGAAAACCCTAGATTCTAGGATGAAATCTAGTAAAAAGATGTAATACATTGAAATAAATGAGTTAAGAATCATTTACCTATAATTTGGGGAAGAACTGGCCCTTGGAAAATCGCCTCTTGAAGTTTAGGTTTTGAAAAATGGTAGAATGAATGAAAAATCCTGTCTAAGTCCAAACCTATCAGCTCTAGATGAGCTCGCAGATGCGAGAAAGGCATCGCAAATACGAACCTATCGCATTTCTGTTGCTGTCGCAAATGCGAACCATTTGGTTGCAAACGCGAAGTTCCCTCCCCCAGACTCATTTCGCAAATGCGAAGGGTTGTTCGCATTTGTGAACATGGGCTGGCCCAGCTTTAGTTTGCATTTGCGATGAGAAGCTCGCAAATGCGACCTCATTAGAAGTCGCAAATACGAACCTTGACCTCGTATTTGCGAGGTCTGAGGCCTGCAACAAGTTCGGCTATACCAGCAAAATTTCTAACTTCCAAATCACTCTGCAGCCTATCTAAAACTCACCCGAGCCCTAGGGGCTCCAACCCAAACATGCACACAAGTTTTAAAACACACCTAGAACTATGCATTTAGCCTCAAAGTGCATGGAATTTTCAAGAAAGTTTCAAAACTCCTATTTTTTCAACCAAAGGTCCGAATCACATGAAATTTCTCACCAGATTTCACAGATAAGGTATAAATATCATAATGGATCTTTACCCTGGTTCCGAAACCAAAATACGAACCCGATACCAACGAGTTCAACTATTAATCATTTTCTCAAAACCATTATAATTTCAGTTTAACAATTTTCGTCAAATATTCATTTCTGGGGCTAGGGACCTTGGAATTAGATTCTGGGAATATGCTCAGGTCCCATATTTTATTACAGACCCTACGGGACCATCAAAACATGTGACCGGATCTGTTTACTCAAAATTTTGACCGAAGTCAACTAAAATCAACTTTTAAAGGTCAAAATTATTATTTTCTCAAATTTTCACAAAAAGGCTTTTCGGAAACATGCCTGGACTATGCACACAAATCGAGGAGAAATAAAATGAGGTTTTAAAGGCCTCGATACCCTGAATTGGGTTGTAAAACACAAGATGACCTTTCGGGTCATCACATTTTCCACCTCTAAAACAACCATTCGTCCTCGAACGAACATAGAAAAGTACCTGAGCTAGTGAAAAGATGGGGATATCTGCTCTACATATCGGACTTGGACTTCCAGGTAGCTGCCTCAACAGGCTAACCTCTCTACTCCAGTACATATAAACTGAAGGATAACTCTTCGATCTCAACTGACGAACCTGCCGGTCTAGAATAGCTATTGGCTCCTCCTCGTATGTCAAATCATTGTCTAACTGGACAATGATAAAATCTAAAATGTGGGATGGATCGTCGTGATACTTCCAAAGAATGGACACATGAAACACTGGCTGTACCGCTTATAAGCCTTGTGGTAACACGATTCTGTAGGCCACCTCCCCCACTCGATCAAGGATCTCGAAAGGCCCAATGAACCTTGGGCTTAACTTGCCGTTCTTCTCAAACCGCAACACACCCTTCATGGATGACACTCGAAGAAACACTCTCACTCTGACCATGAATGCCACATCACGAACCTTACGATCAGCATAACTCTTTTGCCTAGACTGAGCTATACGAAGTTTATCCTGAATAATCTTAACCTTATCCAAGGCATCTTGCACTAAATCTGGGGACAATAACCGATCCTACCCCGGCTCAAACTATCCAACTGGCAATCAATATCGTCTACCATACAATGGCTCATAGGGATCCATCTGGATGCTCGACTGATAACTATTGTTGTAGGCAAACTCTGCTAACAGCAAGAACTGATCCCAAGAACCTCCAAAATCAATAACACAGGTGTGAAGCATATCCTCCAAGATCTGAATAGTATGCACAGGCTATCGGTTCGTCTGAGGATGAAATGTAATGCTAAACTCGACATGCGTACCCAACTCGTGTTGTAATACTCTCCATAAATGTAAGGTAAACTACGTACTTTGATGCAAAATGATAGACACGGACATATCATGAAGACGAACGATCTCACATATGTAGATCTCTGCCAACCGCTCTGAATAATATAAAACTACCACGGGAATGAAATGCACTGGCTTGGTCAATTTATCCACAATAACCCAAACTGTGTCGAACTTCCTCCGAGTCCGTGAGAGTCCAACAACAAAATCCATAGTAATACCCTCCCACTTCCACTCAGGAATCTCAATTTTCTGAAGAAAACCATCAGGTCTCTAATGCTCGTACTTTACTTGCTAACAATTCAAACACCGAGCTACATATGCAACAATATCCTTCTTCATTCTCCTCCACCAATAATGTTGCTGCAAGTCCTGATACATCTTCGCGGTTCCCGGATGAATAGAATACAGAGAACTGTGGGCCTCCTCTAGAATCAACTCCCGAATCCATCCACAGGCACACAAACACGACCATGCATCTTTAAAACTCCATCACCTCCAACTGTAACATGCTTGTCATCATGGTGCCACACTGTGTCCCTAAGGACATGCAAATGAGGATCATCATACTACCGCTCCCTAATACGCTCAAACAAGGAAGACTGAGCGACTGTACAAGCTAGAACACAGGTGGGCTCAGAAACATCCAACCTCACGAACTGATTGGCAAAGCTTGGACATCTATTGCAAGAGGTCTCTCACCAATTGGAATATACGTAAGGTCTCCCATACTAACTAACTTCCTACTTAAAGCATCGGCCACCACATTGGCCTTCCCGAGATGATACAAGATGGTGATATCATAGTCTTTCAATAGCTTCAACCACCTTCTCTGCCTCAAACAAAGCTTCTTCTGCTTGAACAAAAACTGCACACTCTTGTGATCCATGAACACATCACATGACACGCCATATAGATAATGCATCCAAATCTTCAGTGCATGAGCAATGGCTGCTAGCTCCAAGTCATGAACTGGATAATTCTTCTCGTGAATCTTCAACTGTCACGAAGCATATAAAACAACCTTTCCACCCTACTTTAACACCGCACCAAGTCCAATACAATATGCATCACAATACATTGTATAGGGCCCTGAACCTGTGGGCAACACCAACACCAATACCAACACCAGCACCGTAGTCAAAGCAGTCTTGAGCTTCTGAAAGCTCGCCTCACACTCGTCCGACCACCAAAACGGGTCACCCTTATAGGTCCACCTAATCATCGGGGCTGCTATAAATGAAAACCTCTCCACAAACCGATGGTAATAAGCCCCCAAACCCAAGAAACTTTGGATCTCTGTAGCTGATGTAGGTCTAGGCTAGTCCTTGACTGCCTCAATCTTCTTAGGATCCACCTGAATACTCTCTGTTGATACAACATGACCCAAGAATGAAACTGAACTCAAGTAAAACTCACATTTCAAAAACTTAGCATATAGTTGGCTGTCTCTCAGAGTCTAAAGAACGGTCCGAAGATGCTGCTCATGCTCCTCCCGCTGTGGGAGTAGATCAAGATATCATCAATAAAAACAATCACGAATGAATCCAGATAGGGCTTGAATACCCTGTTCATCAAATCCATAAATGTTGTTGGGCCATTTGTCAACCTAAATGACATCACTAAAAACTCATAATTCCCATACCGAGTGCGAAAAGCTGCCTTAGGGATATCGGATGCCCTAATCCTCAATTGATGGTAGCCAGACCTCAAATTGACCTTTGAAAACATCTTGGCACCCTAAAGCTGATCAAATAAGTCACCAATCCTTGGCAATGGATACTTGTTCTTGATGGTGACTTTGTTCAGTTGTCAATAGTTTATACACATCCTTATTGATCCATCATTTTTCTTTACAAACAATACCGACACACCCTTAGGCGAGACACTAGGCATAATAAAGCCCTTATCAAGCAAGTCTTGCAATAGTTCCTTCAATTCTTTTAACTCTGGCGGGGCCATGTGGTATGGCATAATAGAAATGGGCTGAGTGCCCGGAGCCAAATCAATGAAAAAGTCAATATCCCTGTTGGTGGCATCCCCGAAAGGCCTGCAAGGAATACCTCTGGGAACTCCCGAACAACTGGTACGAAATCCATGGAAGGAACCTCCACACTAGAATCACAAACGTAAGCCAAATAAGCCAAACACCCTTTCTCGACCATAGGTTGAGCCTTCATATAAGAGATGTAGACATGTGATTTTTGAACCTCTCCGAGATTTTACACATTTTAGTGTTAAATATTTCGTTTAGGTCTAATATCTCTAATTTAAATAATTTTAACTCTCCTACTTTATATTATCACAAAAATATTTTCTCTTATTTAGCTAATTGATATTTTATTTAATTACTTTTGGTTTATATACTTTTCATAAAATTAAAAAATATACAAAATTAGGTTTGTTTTTAGTATTTAGTTTTATATTAGTTTATTTTAATTAAGAGTGATTTTTACACTTTATAGGTACATTGCATTATTTGGTCTTCTTAGCCTAGATTCAAACCCAAAAGATATGGTCCGACCCAATTTCCTAAATCCAAGACAAATTACCCTTACCCCAATACCCACTAACCTAACCCTAAAACCCTGATAAAACTAGACATTGAAAAACCCTAGAGAGACTTGAGAAGAGATCAGCCATTTTTGGACCCAAAAATCAGCATCCTCCTTCCTCCTTCTCACTAGACCTAACCCAAGTGACCAAACCCTCCTAAGCCGTCACTCCATCTCCCGTCGTCGCCAGTCCGCCGTTGGACAGCCACCACCATAACCAGCTTGCTCTACCATCTCCAAACCAGCCATTGCTTCATCTTCTTCAACCCCCTAACACACCCTAAAAAACCTAGACCTCATAACCTAACAGACCTTTCTCCTTCATCTACACAAAACCAGCGACCCCTACCTAAAATGATCATCCGCATAACCTAGAAGGAAGACTGAAAAGTTTCATTTGTGGGAAATCCATCTCCGACACACCCTTCAAGCAGCGACTGCTATTTCTTCACGCTCAACACCTCTCAGTCGCTCACCCCTCACTAGCCACACATGCCCCCTTCTTCTTCACCTCGCCCCAAACGGTCCTTAAACTTTACCTCTTATCAAACTAGCGACGAACTCACTAGAGAAGAACGAGCCAGACACCCACCAAACTAGCGACTAAACGAACACAAACCAGCCACCCTCGCCGTCGTCTCACAATAGCCGTCGTCCAAGCCGAAAAACCACCTAAAAAATAGTTGCACCAGTAGCCTCATGCCTCTCCCCCTTCTCCTCACACACGTCATTTCACACCAGCGCCACCGGCGACTATCTTCAGTCCAAAATGAGAGCAGCAACAGTGAGGAAAAGTTTCTGCTTTCTCTTCTCGTGTCATTGATTTGCGTCGGAAAATAGAGGGGAAGAGAGACAGGATTTTGGTTTATGGTTTAGATTCAAAAAAAACATATACAAATATCTCTTTGGTTTGGTAAATTTTTAATCAAGTTTCAAAAAAGAAAATCAGAAAAATCAATAAATAAAAATACATATTTCTGCATTCTTCAATTTTCGATTTCGAATTTTTGTTCAAAGATGGATTTCGATCAAACGTGGGTCTGAACCTGTGTTTAGTTTAAGTTCTCCGGTGCTGATTCAGTTGAGGTAGAAGTTCGTGGTTCTTAGACCAATTTCGTTGTTGCTTATTCAGCCGAATGTTAGGCTCAAGTTTTGTACTTGTCGATCTTCAAATCTGTACATTGAGGTTCACCCTTCATCCTTGTTTCTTCTATATGAATTGACCTTTATTTCACTGAATTTTTTAATGGTTGGATGTTTGAACGATTCCATTGATTTCTTTAATTGTGTGCTTCTCTTAATAGTACCTAGACTTCTCGCCGTTCATGAATTGGATTTGGTTGAAAGAAAAGAGAATAAGAGTTGATATTGATAACATTAATCATTATGGAAAATACGTAATTGAGCAGGCAATAAACTATTTGTGTACTTCATATTTGTAAAGCTAGCATTCTGTATCCAAGCGGCCAGCAATGACTATCTTATTTGCTATAGAATTATCCTATGACTGCTTCATAACCTTGAAGTGATACAGCCGGTATCTCCATTTTGAATCATGCTCAGAGCTAGATGGTTTTCATTTGGGTAATTAGAACAGGGTTTTTTGGGAATTAGTTGTTAAGAAAAAATGAATATGAATAGAATTCTTCTGTTATTTAATTTCCTTTGTTTAGTTTATTTCTTCATATTATCCGGTAGTAGCATGTCTAGGCCAGCCACACCCGGGTAGGCGAACTTTTAGACGCGTTTTGAGTTTATTGTCGTAATTATGTACACGTTTGCGTGACATAATTACGATTTCTAAAATGAATATTTGTAGCTTGCTTTAGGCGCAATTTAATATATTGTCGTGATTGTGTACACGTTCGCGTGACATAATTATAATTTTTAAAATAAATCAAGGTATGTGTTCACGCAACTTCGGCCAAACTTTTTTAATATTAATAAAGCGTGATTAATTGTGGACATATATGCGTGACATGATCTTTTTATGCGCCAAATAAAATGAGTACACGTACGCGTGGCTCGTTTTAGGATAATTTTTAATTAAAAGAAGTAAATGCACTAGGTTTGAGAATAAGTATTTAGACAATTTTATTAAGACAAGTATGATTAAAGCAGTCGTGCTAAAATTACGGAACTCGGGAATGCCTAACACCTTCTCTCGGGTTAACAGAATTTCTTACCCGGATTTCTGTGTTCGCGGACTGTAAAACAGAGTCAAACTTCCTCGATTCAGAATTTTAAACCGGTGACTTAGGACACCATAAATTATCCCAAGTGGCGACTTTGAATTTGAATAAATAATTTCTTTTCGATTATTGTCACTTTCAGTGAAAAAACTCCTTTATATCCCCTTCCGGGTAGAAAAAGGATGTGTGACAACTCTGACGACTCTGCTGAGGATAGAACCCAGAATCTCTGGTTCAGGGTTCAAGAATTCGAGCTTTTAATATGATTGTTACTTGGCTTCATTTACTGTGAATATTACTGTATTTTGTGAACCCAATGTGCTAACTGCTGTTTATTTACCTTTTTTATATTATTTGAACTATATTAAAATGCCTTCTTATGCCACCCTTCTTGAGTCTTCTAAAATATCGTGCACACGTAAGCGTGCCCCATTTTCTGTTAGAAGTCATTGTAGACATATAATTTTTGAACCTCCCCAAGATTTTACATATTTTAGTGTTAAATTGTTAGTTTAGGTCTAATATCAATATTTTAACTAGTTTTGACCTTTTAATTTATTTTATCACAAAAATAAAAATTACAAAAATATTTTCTTTTATTTAGCTAAGTAATATTTTATCTAGTTACTTTTAATTTATCTACCTTACATAAAATTCTTACATACAAAAATAGTTCCACTTGATTTTCAGAAATATTATTTTAATTTCGCAATGATTTTAATATAATTCTATTTTTATCTTTTAGAATGATATTTAAAAAATACCAAAAATAGTTTTATTTTAAAGGTTAGTTTTATTTTAATAGTTATTTTCTTAAGTAAGATTAATTAGTTTATCTTGTTTTCTATATTATTTTTACATACAAAAGGGGAGGAGGGAATAAAATTAATTTTTGGAGTAATTTTACTCTTGCTTTTAGCCCAATTAGGCCAATTTACTTAGCCCATTAACCCAAAAGTCCAAACCTTGACCCATCAACACATTACACAAAGGAAATTAAGCTAGAATCCTTAATAAAAACAAGACCTTTCAGCCGTTTTCATCACAAGAACCCCCCCCCCCCCCCCCCCCCCCCC
>MU672341.1:119592-147968 GCA_026770625.1 Nicotiana glauca
GATAAAACAGGAGCCACCACCAGACCCATCGTCCATCCACGACCTCTCTTCTTCTCACCTCCTTACTCATCTTGCTTTCACAGATTTATAGACCAAATAATCGAATCACGCCGAAAGAGGTGAGTCTCGCCGAAAATGGCGACCTACGAAGCTTCATGACTTCCGTACTCTCCTCCCCTTCCATTGGTGACAAATTTTAGATCTGGTCGAATGTTTGTTTAAATCCGGCAATCCGTCTAGACTCTGTAGGTAATTGTTCCAGTGCTTTTTGTCGTTTCCGTCGCACCCAGTTAGAGCACACGCAGCAAGGAGGTTGTCGTCGATAGTCCTTGTTCGAGTTTCCGTTTCCGTTGGAGGTTTCCGATCCGAGTCCTTGTTAATCTGATTTACAATTTCGTTTGGAGGGTCTGTTCATTGGTCTAAATTCAAAGAAAAATTAATCTGTTCGAAGCTCCGTTTCCGTTTCAAGGTTCAGGTCTTTAGTTTGCTATTGAATTGCTGCATTGGAGATTTTCGTTCGTTATACACGTTGAGAAATAAGCAGCAATAAAGGTTCATCTCCTTTCCCTATATATTACTCCTTTCTATCTCATATATATGTGATGTTGTGTTTGGTGTGATTAAGTAAATATTTTGATGTTTAGCAACCATGTGCAGTTTAGTTGTTTGAATTGAATGGATGGTCTGTTATTATTTGAGCAAACTTTCAATGATTAATAAAAGCAACGACGTATTCTTCATTTTCTTATTACATTTTTTTTACTTACAGTCTTTTTGGATCATTGTTCCGTCGTTTTATAATGTACTGTATTATATTGTATTGTACCGTATCGTTTTATGAATGCAATGTTTGAATAGATTGTATTGTTTGTCATTGTTAAATAATATTTTGCTGTTTGGTTTGACTGTAGCATACTGTACTGTAACTGATAAGTTTACTAAAATATCATCAATTATTTAAATATTAAATTTATCAAAAATTATGCATGAAATAATTTTTAAAAAATAAAACAGAAGAAGGCAAAACACCTTAAGAAAGCAGAACAAAATAAGGCAAAACAAAGGAGCATAACTAATTAGAATTGAGTTAAAAGCAAATTAAGAGAAAAAGTAAAATAGAAGACAGCAAAACACGTTTACCGTTGGCGGCAGAAATACTGGAAAAAAATAAAGTAGGTTAGAAGTTGGAGATTTGGAGTTAAAATAGAAAAAAAGGTAAAGGGTAAAATAGAATTGTGAAGTAATAAGTTAGGGCATTATTGGAAAGAAAAATAGGAAACGATCCCACCACATCAAATCGGTTGTTTCGAAAAAGGGAACTTTTCATTGTTCCGGAACAATAGATTTAACAATACAATACAATCAATTTTAATGAATCAGTCAAAACAAACATTACGATACAATAAGGAACAACCATCCAAACAAGTTGTTAGAATTCAATGAATTGGCAAAGTTAAAGAGAGATGAAGGATGTATAAACTGTTTACAATTTAACTTGTGCTAAGATTATTCATAAATTTGGGTGTTGGTTCATATTAGAAAGGATACTGAACTGATTATATTGACATGAACCCATTTAATTGTGTTAGCTTGAAATTGAAAGGTTGAGGAAATAATCCGCAAATCATGAGGCGAATTTAGGCTACCTAAATGATCGTAAGCATTAGTTGGGCAGTTGGTAGAATTGGATAAGAAAAGAATCAAATTTGTTGGAATTAAGTGATTTAGGCTTAATGAATGATGTGAAGTGGTAGAAAGACATGGAGCATCAAATGAGTTATTTATTTTTAATTTTTTTTTTCTTTTACTTTTCTCACAAATCGTTAATATGCTTTAGGCGCGACTTAATCTATCATCGTGATTATGTACACGTTCGCATGACATAATTATGATTCTAAAAATAAAATCGGGATATGCGTTCGCGCAACTTTGACCAAAATTTCTTAATAATAATAAAGTGTGATTAATTGTGAACACGTACGCGTGACATGATTTTTGACACGCGAAACAAATGGGTACACCTGCGCGTGACCTGTTTTGAGATAATTTCTTAATTAAAAGAGGTAAATGCACATAGGTTCTAAAATA
The DNA here is from genome assembly GCA_026770625.1 of Nicotiana glauca. Taxonomy (NCBI): domain Eukaryota; kingdom Viridiplantae; phylum Streptophyta; class Magnoliopsida; order Solanales; family Solanaceae; genus Nicotiana; species Nicotiana glauca. The sequence goes on from MU672341.1 coordinate 121,681, forward strand.
AGTAAATAGACAATTTAATTAAGCCAAGTATAATTAAAGCGACCGTGCTAGAACTACAGAACCCGAGAATGCCTAACACCTTCTCCCGGATTAACAGAATTCCTTACCCGAATTTCTGTGTTCGCAGACCATAATCAGAGTCAATCTTCCTCGACTCGAGATTGTAAACCGGTGACTTGTGACACAATAAATTATCCCAAGTGGCGATTTTGAATTTAATATAAGTAATCCCGTTTCGATTGTCACTTAAATTGGAAAAACGCTCTTATATCCCTTGCGGGTTAGTAAAAAGGAGGTGTGACAATCATACCAATTAGAATGAAGCCTGGGTCAGCAATAAGGTCGGGTAGACTTTCGTGCTCCCAATACGTTGCCCTCACCTAGGCTCGAGTTGTCCGCTCGGGTAAGCCAGGTCTAGAACACACCCCAGGTTTAAACCTAGAATAATATAACCTCATGTCAGATCCCTAGTAGGAACGTTTGTTTGCATCACATGCATGGGGACTCAACAGAGGGGTTGGGTCCATTTAGGACAGGTGTACCCAAAAATAAAAGACCATCCTGATGCATCCTATGTGCTACATGTTGCATTTCTTCAAGGGTAAAAGGGATATTTGGCGGACCAATGATGATTGAGAGTAAATGAGAAAGAAAAGAGGGTGAAGAGTGAAAATAAAGCAAGTATGACTCAATTATATTTTTCTTTCATATTTTTTTTTTAAGAAAAAAAGACAAAAAATTGAAAAATCTAAAAAGATTTTGCACTTTCCCATTATTTTTCAAACAAAAAAAAAGAAAAAAAATATTTTCTCTAAATTAGTTATTTTTCCGTATCCAAGCTGTCCGAACTACGCATACTTGATTCTCGTCTTTCAGAGCGGGATATGTAGGCAGCCCACATAGGGTGGGTCCGATTTACCTAGTGAGTCATAGGTTCTTGGCTTCGCGGGGTCTTAGCCAAATCTTGCATGTCTAGCCACTTTTGGCCTTGTAAGCCGTTTTGCCAAAATAGCCTCAATCATGTCTTGCATGTGTTCAACGGGAAGTGTTATTGTCTCACATAGTGTTCTAGGTCTTTAACTTTATTTGGTCTTAATTTTTTCATACAGGTGTGGATCTACTTACCGGAGTTTGAGCATGACAAACACCTTGGGACCATCTAGTCAGAATCTCTCATTCAGGAGTTAGTTAAGGAGATTTTTTTTTTTATGTTTTGAGTCTGTTTTTCTTTTTATGTCATCTTTTACCTTCTGGTTTTGTACAGTAATGTCGAGTCTTTTAGGTGATGTTAGAATCTGTCATAGTATAGTTAAGATTGTTGAGTCTTGTGTTATTGTACTTCCTATTTTCTATTTGAAAAAATGTGTTATAAATCAAAAATCCAAAAAAAATAAGAGATTTTGCATTTTTATATTTTTGTTAGAAGTTTTCTACACTAATTCTAGAAATTAAAAAAAAAAACTTTTGAGGTGGTTTTCCTTTAGGAAATTTATATCTAGAACTCAATAAAAAATTACTTTTATATTTCCTTTAGTATATTGAGACTAAAAATTTAAAAAATAAAAAAGGAATTTTCTTTTGATACCCCTTAGAAATTTTCTTTAAGATATTAATTTCAAAAATCCAAAAAATTTTCTTTTTGAGGTTCTTCTTTTGGAAATTAATAAAAAAAAATATTTTTTTTATTTTCAATAGAACTTTAGGACATTATATATAGAAGAAAAAAAAAAGCATACTTTATCTTTAGAGTTTCTCCTTTAGGACATTATATATAGAAGAAAAAAAAAGCATACTTTATCTTTAGAGTTTCTCCTTTAGGAAGTGAAAAACTGAAATCCAAAAAAAAAGCATACTTTAACTTTAGGACATTATATATAGAAGAAAAAAAAAAGCATACTTTATCTTTAGAGTTTCTCCTTTAGGAAATGAAAAACTGAAATCCAAAAATATTTTTATTTTTTTCATTTTTCGTTTCAAAACTTTTCTTTAGAATATCAAATGAAAATTCAAAATATTTTTCTTTGGTTTATTCTTTAGATTTCCTTCCAGTAAAAGAAAATCAAAAAAAAAATCTCTTCTATAGTTTTTTTTCTCTTAATAATTATTCATAGAGTATCTGTTTCAAAAAGAAAAGATATATGTTTGTTTAAGCTTGAGTTTAGAATAGGTTATAGAACATTAAGTCTAGAAAATTCAAAAAAAAAGATTTGCTTCTTTTATTTCTCTTTCATATCATAATAGTTAAAAAAAAAGAGTGTTAGTTTGTTTAGTCTACATAGGGTTCAATCGAATCATCATAAAAAAAAAAGACAAAAAAAATAAAAATAAAAAAAAACAGCAAAAGGCAAAAAAAAAATGAAGTTGTGGGATGTGGGACGTGGGAAAATGAAAGGAAAGACGAGCGATAAGCAAAAAGAAAAGAGGAGAAAGGAAATAAAAAACCAAACGGTACTAAAAAGGAAAATGAAGAAGAAACAGGGCCACAAAAGTGAAAATTGGGACGATTCCATATGACCCTCGTACCCTCGAAGTCTGCTTAGAACCAATAACTGTGACTAGATGAATTGCACATAATGTGAGATTATCTATGTTAAATGCCCTAACGCTAATGTGATGACTTCATTTTGTTCCTCTTTGTTATCTTCGTTATAGCTGAAGGGTGGTTGGTTTGTGGTTTTTAAAGTGGTAACTCTTCTCTACAACATGAAGTCGAAAGGCAATGGCGGATGACGACAGAATTGAGTTGGTTGATACTGGTGCCCAAAAGCAATTGGATGAACGGGCAATGGGTTGGTTGAGGAGGTAAGGATGTTAAGACATTCTGGCCTGTTTGAAAAGTTAAAACATTCTGGTCTGATTGAGCCGCTCCTCGGCTATACTCCGGACACATATGCAAAAGGTTTTAATACTACTGTACGGTGCATGTACCACTCTAATGTCCAAGTTCATAGCATTAAAGATTATCGTGCTTTGAAAAGGGAAATAGAAAGAATGATTCACGAAGGTATAATTGCGATCCAGGACAGTGACACCCAGAATATCGTGCAAAATCCTTTACCTGCACATGATGATGCACACTTTGTGGGGATGATGCGTGGTGACATGGAGTATGAGAATCCTCTTGGGAACTTGTTGACCGAAGTTAATGATATTGAAATTGGTAATGGTCTTTGTAATATTGATGTGGAACTCAATGGCTAAGATGCCGAGCTTGGTAATTGGAAAGATGCTCCTTTCTTGGCTAGCCGGGGAGGAGTCTTGTGATTTGCTTTATGTCATTTCTGTTGTCCGGGTTATCTTAGGGTTGTAATCTGGATATTGTCTTGTGACTCGAACCCTTCTATCCTTTTATTTTCCCTAGTTCGTTTAGTCGTAGTAACTCTTTTAGATTTGTTCCAGGGTTATAACCCTAGTTTATTTTGCTTGTTTTGTTGTTCAAACCCTTTCACTTTCTGTCTAATCCAATTTTTTGTTTTCTGTTATTTCTAGTACTTTTTTGTTTAGTTCTCTTATCCTTTTATAGTTCTTTTCATGATGGCTCTAGTGACATGACATGCACACATAATTCTAGGCCTCGTCTTAAAAGTTAGTTTAATCATGAAGCAACGAAACAATTTTGAAGATGATAGGGACATTTGAGGGAAATAATAAAGGAATTTTGAGATCATTTAAAGCCTGAATTGTGTGAAACTGGGGCAGATGGTTTGGGAAGTTAAGAGGACGATAAGAATTTGTTACAAGAAAGTGCGTCCCAGACAATTAGAAGCAAGCAACTTTGAGTTCAAGTGCATCTCAAGTTACAACATAAAGCCAAGGGAGTTTGCTCCAAACTAACGGAGCACATCCATTTTGAAAAAGAAATCACCCAAGAAGAACTTTGTACTTGATAAGACACTAAAGAAAGGTGGGAGGCATATATGTGATACCAACGCTGATGTTACAAACGAAATGCTATGCATGATCTTTATTTTTCATCTTCGAGTTGCATGTGTTATACTTGGTATTCTTAGAGATTTAGAGGCCCTCTTTCAGCTATCCAAACACTTTATACCCTTTGACACCCCTTTGAGCCTGTACTGATTTTTTTGACCTAACCTCTTTTGGAATCAAGTTAGAGTCATTAAAGAATATATATCAAAAAATCATGCCCCTATAAGGTTTGTTTTAGAAAGTTCAGTCCAAAAAAAATCAATCAAAAAATCAAAAAGAAAAAAAGAGAGAAAAGAAAAAAAAGGAAAAAAGAAAGAAAAGAAAAAGAGCAACAAAAAACAAAACATGAATTAGTTGTGAACTACGTTCGACCTGATTCTTGTCATCACAAGATACGTAGGCAACCTTACGGTTTGGTCATACTGTGACGACCCGACCCGTCGTCTCATGAGTTACAACTCAATTTCTCCCATTTTCTGCTTCTTTACGCTTCATTATCAGTGTCTTGTGTGATCGAGTTAGTGCGGATCAATTTTTGAAGGAAATGAGACACTTAGTCTCTTTAACAAAATCTTAGTTTGGAAAAGCCAACCGGATGTTGACCTTCAAGTTATAGGGATCGGATGTGATTTACGGTGAGTCGGTTAGCTTCGGGGGATGATTTTTGACTTAGGGATGTGATCAAAAGTGATTTTGAAGGTCTGGTGTAGAATTAGGCTTGAATTGGCGAAGTTAGTATTTTGGCGAAGTCCGGTTGATAGGTGAGATTTTGATCTGAGGGTCAGAATGGAATTCCAAGAGTTGTTTTAGCTTCGTTAGGTGATTTGGGATGTGTGTGCAAAAGTTCAGGTCATTCGGAGGTGATTTGGTTGGGTTTTTGATTGAATGCGTGTTTCAGAAATTTTAAAAGAACTTAGGCTTGAATTCGATGTAATTTGATGGTTGTGGTGTTGTTTGAGGTGTTTTAATGATTGAAGCAAGTTTGAATGATGTTATAGGAGGTGTTGGTGCTTTTGGTTGAGGTCCCGGGGGGCCTCGGGGTGCTTTCGGATGGATAACGGAGAGTTTTGGACTGTGCAAAGTTGCAGTCCCTACTGCTTCTGGTATTTCCGCTTCTAGGAAATTGGGATCGCATAAGCGGTATCGCAGGAGCGGAGGCAGAGGTCGTAGAAGCGGAAAGTCAAGGGAAGGCCTAGGATCGCAGGTGCGTATTGGACCGCAAAAGCGAAGGTTGGCATGGTCAGTTGTTTTCGCAGAAGCGGACTATGAGCCGCATTTGCAAAGTATGCGGGATCTCGACCGTAGAAGCGGTTCTGGACTTTAGTGAATTTCCACATAAGCGAAACGTTGACCGCAAAAGCAGTATCGTGGAAGCGGTAATTTAACCGCATAAGCGATGATGTCTGTCACACCTCCTTTTTACGCGCCTACCCCGAGGGTAATGCATAAGGGAGTTTTTCCAATTTAAGTGACAATATTCGAAATGAGATTATTTATTTATTTCAGAGTCGCCACTTGGGAAAGGTTTGGCTTTTGGTGTCCCAAGTCACCGGTTTATCTTGAATCCCAATTCGAGGAAAATATTCGACTTTCCAAATGAAGTCTGCGAACCAGAAATTCTAAGTAAGGAATTCTGTTGACCCGAGGGAAGGTGTTAGGCACCCCCGGATCCCGTGGTTCTAGCACGGTCGCTTAAATTATTGTAATGGCTAAATATCTGATTTTAAAACATGTTCAATACTATAATGCAATTTTAAATCATTTACCGCGTTTGGTTATTTTTTAAGAAAAAGTGAACATTGTTAATGAAGGGCCCCGCAATTTCATTTTTTATTTAGCGAGGCTCATAGCATTTTTTATTTAAAAGGATAATCCTAAAGTGACTACATTTTTTCTATTTAGTTTGTCTCTAAAAGAAAAGAAAAAGTCCTAATTAATTACATGCTTAAAAGGTTACTCTATATTAGTACCAAAGGTGTTCCCTCACAAGCCGACTAAAATGACAATTTTTTTTTTTAAATTATAGAACTAACTACAATTTGACAAAAACTAATAAAATGGAAAATAACAACAAATATTAATCAACAACTTGCTTTTCTATTTCATTTCAAAACTTCAACTTCCATTTCGAGCTTACATCAACACATGGTTTTTAGAATGTGTACCTGGTATTGAAAAGAAGGGGAAGATGGGAAATCAACAGGGCGGTGAAAATACAGCAACAGCAACAGTAATAACCAGCAGTAGCTTCAACACCTCAATCCAGAAAATCCCAGCAATAAGGAGAAAAACCAGTAAAAATAGAGAAGAAAAATATATACCGAAATTTCTCTTTGTTTTCTCTTTCTAGCTTTGAACTCTCTTCAATTCTCAAAAGAAACTCTCAAAAATTAAATTTTTTCAGTGTATACTTTTGTATCCAGAATGTATATCGAGTGTATACTGCTCTTTTTTTTTTTCCTTATATTTCTTCTCTTCCTATTTTTTCCCCTCTTGTTTCCACCCCTTTTTTCATAAATCTTCTCCTCTATTTATAGGCAAGAATTTCGAAAATTTTCAGATTTTTTAATAAAAAGAAAATATTTTTTAATTTAAAAGAAAATCCACTAATCCATGTTTTGCTCTCCTTGTTTTCCTCCTTAATTTCCTTGCCCCCCACTACTTTATGTTTTATAATTATTAATATTTTTGGTTAAAAATCTGAAATTGTTTTTCTTTTTGGGCCAAGGGGTTTTGGGTTGGGTAAGGGTGCTTTGGTTTGGGCTTGTAACTTAATTTGCAAGATGGCCCAATCCAAATTTTCTCTATTATTCAACATCCTAATTAATAAAACCAAAATACTAAGATTAATTTATAAAAACTAAAATTATCTTAAAAATACTAATTAACTCATAATAATAATTGTCATCTAAATTTAAATGACAATAAAAATACAATCACACAATTTGGACATTAAAGGCTAAAAATGCAAAAGATGCCTATTTTTGTGTTTTTCATTTTGTAAGATAAAATTAATTACTCCTAATTGTAGAATTAAATCCTAAATGCAAATGCGACATATTTTTTTTATTATTTTTTTAATTAATTTAACAAATAAACATGCACACAAAAAAAATACACTAAATTCACAACAAACTAAAAATTATTTTATTTTGAATTTTTTGGGAGTAATTCTCATAGGGCAAAAATTACGTGCTTATAGCTGCCCCTCTTTGTCCGGAAACACGAAGTGTTTTCGTGCAAAGAATGTCTAGGCAGAAGGTATTTAAGTTCTTCTTCGCGAATTTTCAAGGGTTTGTTCATTTTTAACTCAGACTTGGAGAATTGTGGGCGATTTTGAAGAGGGTTTTCAAGGAGCTTCAATAAGGTAAGGATTTTTGGACTTAAAACATGATTTTATGCTGCAAATACATGGATTAGGTGTGAAAACTTAAGAAATTAATGGTCGAAAATGGTGGTTTAGGGCTTGAAACTTAAGAGAGAGAAAATTGGGATTTGTGGGGTCATTTGCACTCCGATTTTGGTGTTCTTTATATATATAGAATCGTGGCGGGATAAGGAACCTGTTGGTATAAGAATTTCTGAGTTTCGTGAAGTGGGCTCGGGGCTCGAGGTTTGCCAATTTCGGGATTTTTAATATTTTTCGATTGGGTATTGTTCCTTTGGCATATTGTGACGTATTCGTTGTGGCTTTGGTCAGATTCGGCGTGCGAGGAGGCTGATTTGAGAGGCAAGGGCATAACAGCTAAAGTTTTGGCTGGCTTGAGGTGAGTAATGAATATAAATGATGTCCTAAGAGTTTGAAACCTCGAATTTGCACATCGTAGTGCTATATTAAGGTGAGACACGCGCTTGGTGATGAGTGCGGGGTTGTTTATTATCGGGGATTGTGACTTGATCCGTCCCGAGTGATGTTTTTACCGTGTATTTGATTGAAACTTACTTGATATCATCATTAATTGGATTAATTGTCATATTTGGGCTTCGTGCCAATTGTTTGAACCCTTTAGGGGTTGTTATTTTTGTTTCCTCACTATTTTGACATAATACTTGGACTCGGCCCTATTGTTAAAAACAGTTTTGCAAATTCAACCACTTTTACCCAGATTTGAAACTTAAATGATATTTCTAACGATATTTAGAGCTGAGAACTACTATTTTATTATTGCCAAGGACTTATGTGATCTGAGTATGGGATCAGGATGCGCGTCGCAACAGTATTATATCGATATTGATATGAGGCCAAGGGCCTAGTTGATGTCATGAGATGGCTTGATATTGCGCTTGGGCCGTAAGGGGCCTCTCCCGGAGTCTGCACACTCCCAGTGAGCGTCGTCGATAATAAATAAATGGAGCGTGCTGCATGCCATAGCGGGTACTAGAGAGTACCGTACTATGTGTTGCATTTCCTTATTTGACTGTCATTTATTTGTTTATCTGTTGCAGCATTTCCATAATTTGTTTTCATTGGTTTACTGATTTTATACTACTTGGTTTAAATTGTTGTATTTATAGATTATAATGTGCCTATCTAGGATTTCTTATTCTCAACCTTTATTTATGTTTATTACTCACTGGGTCGGAGTACTCACATTACTCCCTGCACCTTGCGTGTAGATCCAGGTGCATCTGAGACCGTTGAGGACTTCCAACTGAGCAGCACATATCCGGGAGCATCAAGGTAGCTGCATGACGTCCGCGGCCCTGATCTTCCTTTTATCTTATTGCTTTATTCTGTACTTCTTTAGAACGATACATAGTAGGTTGATACTCATGTATTAGAGGCTCAGACTTGTGACCGGATTCTTCGGGCTCTGTAGTAGTATTGTTACTGGGATTTTGTATATTTTAACTCTTATTTCAGGCTTTAAGTGCTATGACTTGCTTAATTATCTATGTTCATTGAAAATAAACCGTATAAGGAACTGGGTTAGAGATGGTGTTTGGTCGGGCTTGCCTAGCACTATGTTGGGCGCCATTATGACCGGGGTTGGGTTCGTGAAAAATTGGTATCAGAGCCTAGGTTACTTGGTCTCGCAACTCATGAGCCGATTTAGTAGAGTCTCGCGGATCGGCACGGAGACGTCTGTATTTATCCTCGAGAGGCTGCAGAACCCTTAGAAAAACTTCACATTCTTGAAATTCTTGTCGTGCGACTTTGTTGAATTGAGAACTAAACTTATATTATTCTATTCTCTCACAGATGGTAAGGACTCGCACTACCGGACAAGGCGGACGACCACCAGTACCACCCATTGAGGCCACCAGAGGCCGTGGATGCGATCGTGGTCATGGCAGAGGTAGAGCAGCCGGTGCAGTACCTGCTGATCCACCAGTTGCCCCAGCCCAGGATCAGGCTCCAGCTATGGACACTCCAGCAGCACCTGTTCAGGCACCAGCTGTGCCTATTGTGATTCCGATTCTTCATGAGGCCTTGGCGCAGATCTTATCAGTTTGCACTGGCTTGGCCCAGGCAGTTTCAACCACCACAGCAGCAGCTACTTCACAGGCCGGGGGAGGTAATCAGACCCCTGTTGCTCACACACCTAAGCAGGTAGTGCAGGGATTTCAGATGTCGGGAGTACCTCCAGCTAAGCCAGTTGCACCAGTTCAAGACTTCGTGGTTCCAACTATGCTAAAGGATGAGTAGCGTTGTCTTGAGAGGTTTGATAGGGTCCAGCCTCCGACATTCAGTGGTGCTGAGGGCGAGGATGCCCAGGGTTTTCTTGACAAGTGTTAGTGTATGCTCCGTACAGCAGGAATTCTTGAGTCGAGTGGTATGGCATTTACTACCTTCCAGTTCTCGAAGGCTGCTTTTATTTGGTGGGAGGATTTTGAGAGGTGTAGGCCTGCTGGTGCAGCAGCCCTTTCTTGGCAACACTTCTCCGCTCTATTTCTGGAGAAGTATGTACCTCAGTACCACAGACAGGAGTTGTGTAGGCAGTTTGAGTGGTTGACGCAGGGGGATATAACCGTGACTCAGTACAAGATGAGGTTTTCACAGTTGGCCCGTCATGTTATTTGGATGATTCCTTCTTATCGAGAGAGGATTAGGAGATTTATGGATGGCCTTAACTACCATCTCCATATTTTTATGACTAGAGAGAGAGTATTAGGTGCTACGTTTGAGGAGGTGGTCGATATCGCTCGTGAGATCGAGTCTGTTCGCCGTAGAGAGCGAGAGGAGAGGGAGGCCAAGAGGCCTCGAGGATCGGGCAGTTTTAGTGATGCTCCGTCGAGGGGCCAGTTCCAGCGTGGTAGAGGTTGTTCTTTTAGGCCTGCCCAAAGTATCGTGGGGCATCTTCAGACCGTGGTCACCATGGGTTCCAGTAGGGCTAGTCTTCACTCAGCACTCTCCCAGCTTGAAGTTCATCTCATGCCCCATCAGCTCAGAGTTCTTCTGTGCCGAGTGCATCTGCTAGTCACTCCGGTGCGAGGGGTTCCCTTCAGTCCCCATCTCCAACACCGGGTAGTTGTTATGAGTGCGGAGAGTTTGGGCATATGAGGAGAAAGTGCCCTCGATTTCGTGGTGGTCAGTCTCAGTAGAGGGATCAGCCCTTGACGTCTGCTCCAGTTAGTTCACCACCCGCCCAGTTAGTCAGGGGTGGAGGTCAGGCAGCCAGGGGTCGCCCCAGACGTAGAGGTCAATCAGGCGGTGGCCAGGCTCATTTTTATGCTATGCCAGGCAGGACAGATGTCTGCTTCAGATGTTGTCATTACAGGTATTGTTTTAGTCTACCATAGAGATGCCTCTGTATTATTTGATCCCGGTTCCACCTATTCATATGTGTCTTCATATTTTGCTCGTTATTTGGGTACGCCCCAGGAGTCTCTTTCTTTACCTGTTCATATGTCTACCCCGGTGGACGATACTGTAGTTGTGGACCGTGTGTACCGGTCATGTGTTATGATTATTGGGGGTTTGGAGACCGGAGTTGATCTATTGATATTGAGCATGGTGGACTTTGATGTTATTTTGGGCATGGATTGGCTATCTCTGTGCCATGCTATTCTAGATTGTCATGCTAAGACAGTCGCTTTGGCCATGTCGGGTGTACGGATCGAGTGGCGAGGTATGACTGACTGTGTCCCTAGTAGAGTTATTTCTTTCTTGAAGGCCCAGCGTATGGTTAGGAAGGGTAGTATTTCCTATTTGGCTTTTTGATTCCGTTCCAGTTGTGAGGGATTTTCCAAATGTATTTCCTGCAGACCTGTCGGGCATGCCACCGGAGAGTGATATTGATTTTGGTATTAATATGGTGCCGGGCACTCAGCCCATTTCCATTCTGCCATATCGTATGGCACCAGCAGAGTTGAAAGAATTGAAGGAGCAGCTTCAGGAACTCCTAGATAAGGGGTTCATTCGGCCTAGTGTGTCACCTTGGGGTGCACTAGTTCTGTTTGTAAAGAAGAAGGATGGCACAATGAGAATGTGCATCGATTATAGGCAATTGAACATGGTAACGGTGAAGAACAAGTATCCCCTGCCTTGCATTAATGATTTATTTTACCAGCTTCACGGAGCGAGGGTGTTTTCCAAGATTGATCTCCGTTCGCGTTATCCCCAATTGAAGATCAAGGATTCAGATATTCATAACACTGCTTTCAGGACTAGATATGTTCACTATGAGTTTCTTGTCATGTCTTTTGGGCTGACCAATGCCCCAGCAGCATTCATGCATCTGATGAACAGTGTATTTCAGCCTTATCTGGATTCGTTTGTTATCGTGTTCATTGATGATATCCTGGTATACTCGCATAGTTAGGAGGAGCACGCGGAGAATTTGTGAGTGGTATTGTATAGATTAAGGGAGGATAAGCTTTATGTAAAGTTATCCAAGAGTGAGTTTTGGCTCAGTTCAGTGGCTTTCTTGGGACACGTGATGTCCAGCGAGGGTATTCAAGTTGATCCAAAGAAGATAGAGGCGGTTCAGAGTTGTCCTAGACCATCCTCGGCCACAGAGATTTGTAGCTTCCTTGGGTTGGCAGGCTATTATCGTCGATTTGTTCAAGGATTCTCATCTATTGTATCGCCTTTGACCAAGTTGACTCAAAAGGGTGCTTCATTTGTATGGTCGGACAAGTGTGAGGAGAGCTTTCAGAAGCTCAAGACAGCTTTGACCACAACTCCAATGTTAGTTTTGGCATTAGCTTCAAATTCTTATACTGTATATTGTAATGCTTTGAGTGTTGGGATTGGTTGTGTATTGATGCAGGAGGGTAGAGTTATTGCTTATGCTTCCCATCAGTTGAAGCCCCATGAGAAGAACTACCCTATCCATGATTTGGAGTTGGCTACTATAGTTCACACATTGAAGATTTGGAGGCATTAATTGTATGGCGTATCTTTTGAGGTATTCGCTGATCATCGCAGTCTTCAGCATTTGTTCAAGCAAAAAGAAATCAATTTGAGGAGGCAAATATGGCTAAAGTTTCTTAAGGATTATGATATTACTATTCTGTATCATCCGGGAAAGGCCAATGTAGTGGCTGATGCTTTGAGCCGAAAGGCAGTGAGTATGGGGAGCTTGGCATACATTCCAGTAGAGGAGGGGCCATTTGCAGTTGATGTTCAGGCCTTGGCCAATCGGTTTGTGAGATTAGATATTTCGGATCCCAATCGGGTGTTGGCTTGTGTGGTTTCTCGATCTTTTTTATATGACCACATCAGAGAGTGCCAGTATGATGATCTGCATTTGCTTGTCCTTAAGGACAAAGTTCATCATGATGATGTCAGAGACCTGACCATTGGTGATGATGGTGTGTTGAGGATGTAGGTCCAGATTTGCGTGCCCAATGTGGATGGGCTTCGGGAGTTGATATTGGAGGAACCCATAGCTCGCGGTATTCCATTTATTCGGGTGCCACGAAGATGTATCAGGACCTTAGACAACACTATTGGTGGCGGGGGATGAAGAGAGACATTGTAGAGTTTGTAGCTCGGTGTCTCAATTTTCAGCAGGTTAAATATGAGCATCAGAGACCGGGTGGCTTCCATCAGTAGATGGTTATTACTGAGTGGAAGTGGGAGAAGATCATTATGGATTTTGTTACCGTACTCCCATGGACTTTGAAGAAGTTCGATGCTATTTGGGTGATTGTAGACAGGCTGACCAAGTCCGCGCACTTTATTCCTGCTTGTACTACTTACTCTTCAGAGCGGCTGGCAGAGTTATATATTTGGGAGATTGTTCGGTTGCATGGTGTCCCAGTTTCCATCATATCAGATCAGGCCACTCAGTTTACTTCCCAATTTTGGAAGTCGGTTCAGTAAGAGTTGGGCACTCAGGTGCAGTTGAGCATAACCTTTCACCCTCAGATGGACGGACAGTTCGAGTGCGCCATTTAGATATTAGAGGATATGCTACGCGCCTGTGTTATTGATTTCGGAGGGTCATGGGATTAGTTCCTACCTCTTGCAGAGTTTGCCTACAACAACAACTACCAGTCCAACATTTAGATGGCACCGTATGCGGCTTTGTATGGGAGACGTTGTATATCTCTAGTTGGTTGGTTCGAGCCCAGCGAGGCTAGGCTATTGGGGACAGATTTGGTTCAGGATGCTTTGGATAAAGTAAAGGTAATTTAGGAGAGACTTCATACGGCGTAGTCAAGGCAAAAGAGCAATGCGAACCGGAAATTTCGAGATGCATCTTACATGGTTGGTGAGAAGGTCCTACTAAAGGTTTCACCCACAAAGGGTGTTATGAGATTCGGAAAGAAAGGGAAATTAAGCCCGCGGTTCATTGGGCCTTTTGAGGTACTTAGGAGGATTAGGTAGGTGGTTTTATGAGCTTGCCCAGTTTGTCGAGTGTGCATCCAGTTTTCAATATTTCTAAGCTTCGTAAGTATATTGGGGACCCGTCCTATGTTCTAGATTTTAGTACGGTTCAGTTTGAGAGTGATTTGACTTATGATGTAGAGCCAGCAGCCATTTTGGATTGCCAGGTTCAAAAGTTGAGGTCAAAGGATGTTGCTTCAGTGAAGGTGCAGTGGAGAGGTCGGCCCATGGAGGAGGCTACCTGGGAGACCGAGCAGGAAATGCATAGCAGATATCCCCACCTGTTTGAGGCTTCAGGTATGTTTCTTGACTCGCTCGAGGACGAGCATATTTTTTAAGTTGAGGAGGATGTGACGACCCGACCTATCGTCTCATGAGTTATCGCCTCGTTTCCCCCATTTTCTGCTCTTTATGCTTCATTATCAGTGTCTTGTGTGATCGAGTTAGTTCAGATTGATTTTTGAAGGAAATGAGACACTTAGTCTCTTTAAGGAAAGCTTAGTTTGGAAAAGTCAACCGGATGTTGACCTATGAGTTAGAGGGCTCGGATGTGATTTTTGGTGATTCAGTTAGCTTCGGGGGATGATTTTTGACTTAGGGGTTTGATCGAAAGTGATTTTGGAGGTCCGGTGTAGAATTAGGCTTGAATGGGCGAAGTTAGTATTTTGGCGAATTCCAGTTGATAGGTGAGATTTTGATCCGAGGGTCAGAATGGAATTCTGAGAGTTGTTGTAGCTTCTTTAGGTGATTTGGGATGTGTGTGCAAAATTTCAGGTCATCCGGAGGTGACTTGGTTGGGTTTTTGATCGAATGCGTGTTTCGAAAGTTTTAGAAGAACTTAGGCTTAAATTCGATGTAATTTGATGGTTTTGGTGTTTTTTGAGGTGTTTTAATTATTGGAACAAGTTTGAATGATGTTATAGGAGATGTTGGTGCTTTTGGTTGAGGTCCTCGGGGCCTCGGGGTGATTTTGGATGGATAATGGAGAGTTTTGGACTGTGCAAAGTTGCAGTCCCTGCTATTTCTGGTAATTCCGCTTATGTGGAATTGGGACCGCAGAGGCAGTATCGCAGGAGTGGAGGCGGAGGTCGCAGAAGTGGAAGGTCAAGGGAAGGCCTAGGATCGTAGGTGCGGATTGGGTACTGCATCTGCAGAACCACGGACGCGACATATGGACCACAAAAGCGAAGGTTGGCATGGTTAGTTGTTTCCGCATAAGCGAACTATGAGCTGCATTTGCAAAGCCACAGATGCGGGATTTTGACCGCAAAAGTGGTTCTAGACTTTGGTGAATTTCCGCAGAAGCGGTATTGCTGAAGCGGTAATTTAACTGCAGAAGCGGTGATGTCTGGGCAGAAGGTATTTAAGTTCTTCTTCGCGAATTTTGAAGGGTTTGTTCATTTGTAACTCGGACTTGGAGAATTGTGGGCGATTTTTAAGAGGGTTTTCAAGGAGCTTCGATAACGTAAGGATTTTTGGACTTAAAACACGATTTTATGGTGCAAATACATGGATTATGGCTGAAAACTTAAGAAATTAATGGTCAAAAATGGTGGTTTAGGGCTTGAAACTTAAGAGGGCAAAAATTGGGGTTTGTGGGGTCATTTGGACTCCGATATTGGTGTTCTTTATAAGTATAGACTCGTGGCGGGATAAGGAACTCATTGGTGTAGGAATTTTTCAGTTTCGTGAAGTGGGCTCGGGGTTCAGGTTTTGCCAATTTCAGGATTTTTAATATTTTTCGATTGTTTTTGATTGAGTATTGTTCCTTTGGCATATTATGACGTATTCGCTGTGGTTTTGGTCTGATTCGACGTGCGAGGAGGCCGATTTAGAGGCAAGGGCATAGCGAGCTAGAGTTTTGGCCGGCTTGAGGTGAGTAATGAATGTAAATGATGTCCTGAGGGTTTGAAACCCCGGATTTGCACATCATAGTACTATATTGGGGTGAGACACGCGCTTGGTGATGAGCGCGGGGTCGTTTACTATTGGAGATTGTGACTTGGTACATTCCGAGTGATGTTTTTACCATGTATTTGATTGAAACTTACTTGATATCATCATTAATTGGATTAATTGTCATATTTGGGCGTCATGCCAATTGTTTGAACCCTTCAGGGGTTGTTATTTCTGTTTCCTCACTATTTTGACATAATACTTGGACTCAGCCTTATTTTTAAAAACTGTTTTGCAAACTCAACCACTTTTACCCAGATTTGAAACTTAAATGATATTTCTAACGATGTTTTGAGCTGAGAAGTACTATTTTATTATTGTCGAGGGCTTATGTGATTCTGGACTGAGTATGGGATCGGGCTGCGCGTCGCAACAATATTATATCGATATTTATATGAGGTCGAGGGCCTAGTTGATGCCACGAGATGGCTTGATATTGCGTTTGGGCCGTAAGGTGCCCCTTCCGGATCCTACACACCCCCAGTGAGCATCGTCGACGATAAATGGAGCGGGTTGAACGACGCAGCGGGTACTAGAGAGTACCGTACTATGTATTGCATTTCCTTATTTGACTGTCATTTATTTGCTTATCTGTTGCAGCATTTCTATAATTTGTTTTCATTGGTTTACTGATTTTATACTACTTTGCTTAAATTGATGTATTTATAGATTACAATGTGCCTATCTAGGATTTCTTATTCTCAACCTTTATTTATGTTTATTACTCACTGGGTCGGAGTACTCACATTATTCTCTGCACCTTGCATACAGATCCAGGTGCATCTGAGGTTGTTGAGGACTTCTAGCTGGGCAGCACATATCCGGGAGCATCAAGCTAGTTGCATGATGTCTGCAGCACTGATCTTCCTTTTATCTTATTGCTTTATTAATTACTTCTTTAGAACGATATGTAGTTGGTTGATACTCATGTATTAGAGGCTCAGACTAGTGACACCGGATTCTTCGAGCTATATAGTAGTATTGTTACTGGGATTCTGCATGTTTTAACTCCTATTTCAGGCTTTAAGTGTTATGACTTGGTTAATTATCTATGTTAATTTAAAATGAACTGTATAAGGAATTGGGTTAAGGATGGTATTTGGTCGGTCTTACCTAGCATTGTGTTGGGCGCCATCACGACCAGGGTTGGGGTCGTGACACATACCAAATAAACTATTTCATAATCCCACGAAGTCAAGAGTGGGGTAGTCTTTCTTAGAAATTCCATCTCAAAAAGAAAAAGAAAAAAAAAAGAAGATTCAAATTCCCTTGTTTTATAAATTGGGGCAAAGTTCTTAGAATAGATTCCAAAAGTTGTAAATAAATTAACCCCATTGTCTTAGTTATTTTGAGCCTCTATCCTTTCTTTCTAACCTTGTCCAAAAGCCACATTACAGTCCAAAAAAGACCTCCCAGATAATCTTTGAGAGTGTCGAGCTAGACATTCCAGGAGCATATGATGTTTTTTTATGGTCAAGCCTTGTCATCTACAGAATCAGAGGAAATAAAAAGGAAAAGAACAAAATCAGAGAGTCTTATCGGTGAAAACCTTCACAGGCACCATAAGGCGACGGTAGGTTGAGAGAAAGAATAAAATGAGATATGCTTGATGGTGAAAACCCTTCGGGCACTACAAGTCAAATAAGGATAGAGAGTTAGTTAGATAGGATAATCGGAGCATTGAAGCCCAGTTTCACGGCGAAGAGGTACAACAAGAGTTGAACATTAGACTTTCTTGATAGATTAGGCTGTTAATCCAAAAATGCATGTCATGGTCATTAGAGTTGGTAGCCACATCTGATAAGTTTCTAATTTATAGTTTTCTTGCTAGATATCATGTTTTTCCATTGTCCCTTACTCTGTTCTTTTTTGTTGTTCAAGTCCTCTTTTGAGTCAGTTTGGTCAAAACAAGTGAGAAAGGGCTTCAAAATCTGCTACCAACTTTCCAATTGCACAAAGCAGAGTCTGGCTAGTGCATCAAAGTGGTTTAAGTCAAAAAAGAGTAGTATGCGCACTATGTTAGTGACAATTGATATGCTTCGGGGTTCATGTCAAATGCAAAGGTTCAATAAATGTCTACTCATGAACACAATGAACCAGATAGAGGGATTTGGGGTTTGAACAGATCAAAGGCATTTTCTATGATAAGGTTTGACCAGAAAGTGGTTAGCCAATAACAAGCAAGGTCCCCAAGTTGAACTCAAAGCTATCATGGCAAGTGAAGGAGTAATCACCCTCAAAGTCAAGGACACAAACCAACCACCGCATTTAAACTCACAAGTTTTCTTTGTTTGAAACAGGGACGAAGATTGTGTCCAAATCAAAACTTGGAAGCTTGAACCTTTCAAGGGTCATACCTAATTTTTTAGCACAAAGGTTGTTTGAGAATGTTTTTAGGCATCCCCCTAGTTGAGAAGATCATCGTCTCCCAAGAACTTTCCCTAGTTGAGAAGAGCCATTCCTCCTAGACATCCCTCTAGTTGGGAAGAATATTTAGTTTTCCTTAAAGTTCAGGGGTCCCGCCTGGAGAATAGGGTCATGTCTTAGTTTCTTAAGTTGCTAATCTTTAGTTTGTCTTGAGTTTAGGGGTCCCGCCTGGAGAATAGGGTCAATTTTTTAATTTTCTTAAGTGGTTAATCTCTAGTTTTTCTTTAGTTCAGGGGTCCCGTCTTGAAAATAGGGTCAGCTTTTAGTTTTCTTAAGTTATCAACCTTTAGTTTTCTCAAAGTTCAGGAATCCCGCCTAGAAAATAGGGTCAGATTTTTGTTTTCTTAAGTTATTAATCTTTAGTTTTCCTTTAGTTCAAGGGTCCCACCTAGAGAATATGGTCAATTTTTAGTTTTAGTCAAGCTCAGTTTATAGTTTTCCTTAAGGTCAATCTCATAGGAGACGCACATCTTAGTCGAGTTTTTAGTTTTACCTTCATCATTGCATCCTTCATCAATAGCATAGGTGATTTATAGTTTCTCTAACAACTCACATATCTTCCCAATGTAAACTGGGGCAGAAATTTTGTTTGTTTTGTTGTTTCTGATTGCAGGCACCCATATGGAGAACAAGGGAATTCATTTCAAGTTTCAGCATCAGGCACCCACCTGGAGAAAAAGGAAAATCATTTCAAGTTCAAGCATCAGGCGCCCACCTGGAGAATAAGGGAATTCATTTCAAGTTCAAGCATCAGGACCCCACTTGGAGAAGAAGGGAATTCCTTTCAAGTTCAAGCGTCAGGCGCACACCTAGAGAACAAGACAATTCATTTCAAGTTCAAGCATCAGGCGCCCACTTGGAAAATAAGGGAATCCATTTCAAGTTCAAGCATCAGCCAACCACCTTAACAACAAGGGAATTCATTTCAAGTTCAAGCATCAGGCACCCACCTGGAGAACAAGGGAATTCATTTCAAGTTTCAACATCAGGCGCTCACTTGAAAAACAAGGGAATTCATTTCAAGTTCAACCATCAGGCGCCCACCTGGAGAAAAAGGGAATTCCTTTCAAGTTCAAGCATCAAGACCCTACTTGGAGAAGAAGGGAATTCCTTTCAAGTTCAAGCGTCAGGCGCACACCTGGAGAACAAGACAATTCATTTCAAGTTCAAGCATCAGGCGCCCACTTGGAAAATAAGGGAATCCATTTCAAGTTCAAGCATCAGCCAACCACCTTAACAACAAGGGAATTCATTTCAAGTTCAAGCATCAGGCACCCACCTGGAGAACAAGGGAATTCATTTCAAGTTTCAACATCAGGCGCTCACTTGAAAAACAAGGGAATTCATTTCAAGTTCAACCATCAGGCGCCCACCTGGAGAAAAAGGGAATTCCTTTCAAGTTCAAGCATCAAGACCCTACTTGGAGAAGAAGGGAATTCCTTTCAAGTTCAAGCGTCAGGCGCACACCTGGAGAACAAGACAATTCATTTCAAGTTCAAGCATCAGGCGCCCACTTGGAAAATAAGGGAATCCATTTCAAGTTCAAGAATCAGGAGCCCACTTGGAGAACAAGGGAATTCACTTGAAGTTTAAGCGCCCACCTGGAGAACAAGGGAATTCATTTCAAGTTCAAACACCAGGCGCCCACCTCGAGAACAAGGAAATTTATTTCAAGTTTGAGCAGCAGGCGCCCACCTGGAGAACAAGGAAATTCATTTCAAGTTCAAGCATCAGGTGCCCACCTGGAGAATAAGGGAATTCATTTCAAGCTCAAGCATCAGGTGCCCATCTAGAGAACAAGGGAATTCATTTCAAGTTTAAGCATTAGGCGTCCACCTAGAGAAAAAGGGAATTCATTTCAAGTTCAAGCATCAGGCGCTCAACTAGAGAAAAAGGGAATTTATTTCAAGTTTCAGCATCAGGCGCCCACCTGGAGAACAAGGGAATTCATTTCCAATTTAAGCATCAGACGCCTACCTGGAGAACAAGAGAATTCATTTCAAGTTTAAGCATCAGGCGCCCACCTGGAGAACAAGGGAATTCATTTCAAGTTTAAGCATCAGGCGCCCCCTGGAGAACAAGGGAATTCATTTCAAGTTTAAGAATAAGGAGCTTACCTGGAGAACAAGGGAATTCATTCGGGTTTTAAGTCAGTTGTAGGCACCCATCTGGAGAATGAGGGAATTTCTTTCAAGTTTCCAACCAGTAGCAGGCACCCACCTAGAGAAAGAGGATAGTCATTTCAGAATTCAAGTCAAGTTAGAAGTAGCAGAAGCTCGCGGCAAGAATGAAAGTCAGTAGTTTGAGATGACCAAAGAAAAAGTCTCAATCCAAGAAAAAAGAAAGAAAAGGAAAAAAAAGGGGAAGTAAATCCGAATACAGAAGCATATAAAAGATGTGAGTTGCTCAAGACATGGCTGAAGTCAAGAGCACTGCATGTCTAGTCTTGATCCAAAGGAGAATGACCTAACACCTGTAGCTAACAAGCATCAAGATTCAGATCAGAGTCCGCATGAAGAATCAACCACGACTCAAGATTAATCTTCAGAAGACTCATAAATAGGAATCTTGAACCTCGTAGCTGATAGGCATAATTAGATTTTTTCATTTTTTGATTTTGATGTAATAACAGGACCGCGGACCGGAATCTCGATGGAGTGGCACCTCAATCGGCTCTCCACCTCGGTATACTCCATCACTATTCCTACTTCTGAACTACACGTGGTCTGATTCCTTTATAGCCAAGGATATGTAGGCAGCTCAGATACCAGGGCTCGGTCACATTCTCCTTTCTTTTAGCTTTTGGTCACTCTAAATAAGGGTTGGGTCAAAAAACGTGTCTCGTCGTTCTTTGTCTAAAAATACTTCGTATTTCCAGTCAAAGAGGGGCAGCTGTAGACATGTGATTTTTGACCCTCCCCGGGATTTTACACATTTTAGTGTTAAATATTTTGTTTAGGTCCACTTTTGCTAATTTAAATAATTTTGACTCTCCTACGTTATCTTATCACAAAAATGAAAATCACAAAAAGATATTCTCTTATTTAGTTAATTGATATTTTATTTAGTTACTTTTGGTTTATCTACTTTTCATAAAATTAAAAAATATACAAAATTAGATTCGCTTTTAGTATTTAGTTTTATATTAGTTGATTTTAATTAAGAGTGATTTTTATACTTTATAGGTACATTGCATTATTTGGTCTTCATAGCCTAGATTCAAACCCAAAAGAGATAGTCCAAACCAATTTTCTAAATCCAAGCCCAATTACCCTTAGCCCAATACTTATTAACCTAACCCGAAAACCCTAATAAAGCTAGACATTAAAAAACCCTAGAGAGACCTAAGAAGAGATCAGCCGTTTTTGGACCAAACAATCAGCATCCTTCTTCCTCCTTCTCACAACTAGACCTAACCCTAGCGACCAAACCCTCCCAAGTCGTCACTCCATCTCCTGCCAACACCAGTCAGTTGCTGGACAGCCACCACCACAACCAGCTTCTTCTACTATCTCCAAACCAACCGTTGTTTCATCTTCTTCAACCCCCTAACACACCCTAAAAAACCTAGACCTTAGAACCTAACAGACGTTTCTCCTTCATCTACACAAAACCGGCGACCCCTACCCAAAATGAACATTTGTATAATCTAGAAGGAAGACTGAAAAGTTTCAAACGTGGGAAATCCATCTCCAACAGACCTTTCAAGCAGCGACTGTTGTTTCTTCACGCTCAACACCTCTCAACCGCTCACCCCGCACCAGCCACACACGACCCCTTCTTCTTCACCTCGCCTCAAACGGCCCTTCAAATTTACCTCTTATCAAACCAGGGACGAACTCGCCGGAGAAGAACGAGCCAGACAACCACCAAACTAGCGACTAAACGAACACAAACCAGCCACCCTCGCCGTCGTCTCACAACAGCCACCGTCCAAGCCGAAACACCGCATAGAAAATAGTTGCACCAGCAGACTCACGCCTCTCTCCCTTCTCCTCACACACGTCATTTCACACCAGCGTCCACCGGTGACTATCTTCAGTCCAAAATACGAGCAGCAACAGTGAGGAAAAGTTTCTGCTTTCTCATCTCATGTCATTGATTTGCGTCGGAAAACAGAGGGGAAGAGAGACAGGATTTTGGTTTATGGTTTAGATTCAAAAAAACATATACAAAAATATCTCTTTGGTTTGGTTAACTTTTAATCAAGTTTCAAAAAAGAAAATTAGAAAAATCAATAAATAAAAATACATATTTCTGCATTCTTCAATTTTTGGTTTCGAATTTTTGTTCAAAGATGGATTTCGATCAAACGTGGGTCTGAACCTGTGTTTAGTTTGAGTTCTCTTGTGCCGATTCAGTTGAGGTAGAAGTTCACAGTTCTTAGACCAATTTCGTTGTTGCTTATTCAGCCGAATGTTAGACTCAAGTTTTGTACCAGTCGATCTTCAAATCTGTACATTGAGGTTCACCCTTCATCCTTGTTTCTTCTATATGAATTGACCTTTATTTAACTGAATATTTTATGGTTGGATGTTTGAACGATTCCATTGATTTCTTTAATTGTGTGTTTCTATTAATAGTACCTAGACTTCTCGTCGTTCATGAATTGGATTTGGTTGAAAGAAAAGATAATAAGAGTTGATATTGATAACATTAATCATTATGGAAAATACGTAATTATGCAGGCAATAAAATATTTGTGTACTTCATATTTGTAAAGCTAGCATTCTGTATCCAAGCCGCCAGCAATGACTATCTTATTTGCTATAGCATTATCCTATGATTGCTTCATAACCTTGAAGTGATACAGTCGGTATCTCCATTTTGAATCATGCTCAGAGCTAAATGGTTTTCATTTGGGTAATTAGAACAGGGTTTTTTGGGAATTAGTTGTTAAGAAAAAATGAATATGAGTAGAGTTCTTCTGTTATTTAATTTCCTTTGTTTAGTTTATTTCTTCATATTATCTGGTAGTAGCATGTCTAGGCCGGCCACACCCGGGTAGGCGAACCTTTAGGAGCATTTTGAGTTTATTGTCGTGATTATGTACACGTTCACGTAACATGATTACGGTTTCTAAAATGAATATTCATAGCTTGCTTTAGGCACGATTTAATATATTGTCGTGATTGTGTACACGTTCGCGTGCCATAATTATGATTTTTAGAATAAATCGAGGTATGCGTTCGCGCAACTTCGGCCAAGCTTTCTTAATATTAATAAAGCGTGATTAATTGTCAACACGTACGCGTGACATGATTTTTTTACGCGCCAAATAAAATGAGTACACGTACGCGTGGCTCGTTTTAGGATAATTTCTTAATTAAAAGAAGTAACACATAGGTTTAAGAATAAGTATTTAGACAATTTTATTAAGCCAAGTATGATTAAAGCGATCGTGCTAACACCACAGAACTCGAAAATGCCTAACACCTTCTCCCGAGTTAACAAAATTCCTTACCCGAATTTCAATGTTCGCGGAATGTAAAACAGAGTCAAACTTCCTCGATTCGGAATTTTAAACTAGTGACTTGGGACATCATAAATTATCCCAAGTGGCGACTCTGAATTTGAGTAAATAATCTCATTTCGATTATTGTCACTTTAATTGGATAAACTCCCTTATATCCCCTTTCAGGTAGAAAAAGGAGGTGTGACAAGAGATAACCCTGATGGTAGAATGACCAGGAGTCCCTCTCCACTCCAATTGAGGCAACCCTGGCAAGGCTAAGGTCACGGTCTTGGCATGATAGTCCAATATAGCATGATAAGGTGACAGCCAATCCATCCCCAAAATAACATAAAAATCAACCATATCGAGAAGTAGGAGATCTACGCTAGTCTCAAGAACCTCAATAATAACTACACACGAGCGACAGACACAATCTACAATAACAGAATCACCCACCGGTGTGGACACATATACAAGAGCACTCAAAGAATCACGAGGCATAACCAAATATATAGCAAAATAAGATGACACATAGGAGTATGTAGACCCTGGATCAAATAGAACTGAAGCATCTCTACTGCAAACTAAAACAGTACCTGCGATAACGGCATCGAATGCCTCAGCCTCAGGCCTGGCTGGGAAAGCATTACACCAGGTCTGGGGCCCACCACTCTAAACTACATCCCTAGAACAACCTCCTGCTGGCTGGCCTCCACCTCTAGTGGCCTTACCTCCACCTCTAATACCTCGACCTCCACCTCTAGCTCTCTGAACCCTACCTCAAGCTGGCTAAGCAGGCGGTGGAACACCCAATGCCGGGACCATGGCACGAGAACCTTGATGCTGAGAATTGCTCGATGCTCTGGGATAAGACCTAGCAATGTGCCTCGGATCACCATAAGTATAACAAGACCTAGACTGATGACCCTGAAATTGACCCTGATGGCCTGGGTAACCACCCTGAAAACTCTAGAGTGGAGGTACACTGATACTGATCGGAATACTGCATATGAGAGTCACTGCCATCGGAAGCACCGTGAGAAGCCTGAAGTGTTGAATGAAACGGCCTGGGAGGATGGCCTCTACCAAAAGAATCCCTACCTCCATATGAGGCATCACTAAACCTACCAAAATGATGAGGCCTCTTGTGAGACCCCTGACCGCTCCCCTAAGCTAAAACCATCTCAACTCGTCTGACCACATTGGCTGCATCCTAGAAAGAAATATCGCCTCCTGCCTCCTTAGCCATCTGCAATATGATAGGTGTGAGCACGTGATTTTTGCTCTCACGAGAATTACTCCCAAAAATTCAAGAAAAAATAGTTTTGTGTGGTATCTGATTTTGTGGATTTTTGTGCGTTACCATTTGTCTGTTTGTGTTTGTTAAATTGATTGAAAATACAAAAATACGTGTTGCAGGCATTTAGGAATTAATTGTGCGTTTTTAAGAATTAATTAACCATAAAGTGGTTAAAAAGAAAATTATAAAAACGTGCATTTTTGGTTCCTTGTCATTGAGTGATTTTATTTAAATGTGTAATTTGTGTTAATTGTTTGAGTGTTAATTAATAGGTGTGTAATTTCATTTCTTTTGATTTGATTAAGGTGTGCTTTAATTTAATTGTGGTTAGTTAAGGAAGTTGAAAAATGGCTAAAAACGCAAAGAAATCAGGCCCAAACCAACACCATGACCCAATCCGTGGAGACCTGGTCTCACAGACGATAAAACGACGTCGTCTCCAGGCTTTCCATCTGGACCGTTGATCAAATCAAATTTAACGGTTCAGTTCAGCTCATTCATTAAGCCAAACGACGCCGTTCAAGGACGTTTAATCTGAGCCGTTCGCTCAATCTCATCGAACGATCCCAGGCCATCCCAAATACCCGACCCACTCAACCCCGGACCAACCCATTCCCCCACTTAACCAAACGACATCGTTCCTCTCAAGAGAATTGATCCAGGCCATCGATCTCATCAGATCCAACGACCAGGATCAAATCCCCAACAAACTATATAAGCTTAATCCCTTACCCCGCCCCCCAATCCAAAACACCCCCCCTTCATTCGTCTCTCTCAGAGACTAAATGAAACATCCCTACCAAACCCTAGCGTCGCCCCCACTTACCTTCGCCGTAAACCCGGCGGCCGGAGTTCCAACGACCACCAAATTAACACCCCTTGAGCATCTAACCACCCCCAATCCAAATCCGTTAACCCATTGCTTCGAATCAACCTGCATCATCTCGAATCTTCATTTGAAGGTTCGAGCAGAAGTGGAACCTACCCCAACCAAGCCCAAATTCATACCAGTTACTCCCCTGACCTTCAAGCTCGGTTCGAATCTAACCGGGAAGCTTCAAGTCTCAAATCAACTGTGTGAACCCTAGAACACAACACCACAGATTTCTATCCAAATTAATGAAGGGTTGGGGTCTAATAGACCTTAATCGAGGTGTTCTCAGCCGAGAACACTCCGATTAAGGTCCGTTCGACTTCAAAAAAGTGTTCGATTCAAGCTTGGGTATGTTTCGTTCCTAAAACTTCTGAGATACGTTCTTCTCTTTCTTCTTTCTGGTTTGTGTTCTATTTGTGTTTGCGCGCATGTTTAGTTAATTTGTTTGATTTTCCTTTTATTTTCTCTTCAATTCTGTCCATCTTCAGTAGACCTTTTATTTGGTCGATTTCTTCTGCCTGTTTGTTAATTATATTTATTGTGAGGTGTTTAACTTGTTTAAAGT
>MU672344.1:6716-28215 GCA_026770625.1 Nicotiana glauca
ATTTTATCCATAGTTATTAGATGTTATTTCGATCCGTCTTTGTATTAGACTATTCTGGTGATTAGGGCAGTGTAAGATTTCTTATAGCCTGTGATGCTCGTGGGTTTCTGGGTCTTGGAGGTTATTTCAGTATTTTGTATTAAAGTGTATGTGCTAGGCGGCAACTGTATACATTACTCATGTTATTTAGATTTTGAATATAAATTTCGCCAATGTTGTTACTTCCGCAATGTGTTAGGCTTACCTGGTCGTGAAGACTATGTGCCGTCATGACGTGTTCACAATTGGTGAACTAGGGTCGTGACAAAGTTACTTGTAACTAACCCAAATTAATTGTACAACATCAATAAATGGTAAAGAATTCATAACCAATACTTAATTATAGGTTCTTTATGTTCCGCGAGGTCACCAAGAGAAACCACTGGTTGTGAGGGCTCCGAGGAAGTTTGAAGTGAAGAAGGGGACACAAATGTATGTGCCAAAAAGGGCCTATGTGGAACGGGGGACAATTAAACTGCCTCGGCTGAGTGAGCCAGTGGTTATTGGACGCGTACCATAGAAGCCAATGACAGACCCCTCTGCAGTGCCATGGAACTACTAGCAAACAGTGGTTACATACAATGGCAAGGAATTTTTGGGAGAACTTCCAGGAATAATCCCTATTGAAAAATATTCAAATGTACAGGAGGTAAACAGTGCCACACGAAAGCGCTTTCCGTCTAAGAAGCCGGTGAGCGCTGAAGAAGCAGAGGCCTTCTTTCAGAAAATGAAGATGCCTGACTATGAAACAGTGGATCAATTGAGGAAATATCCTGAACTGGTGTCTTTGCTATCATTAGTGACGAAATCCTCCGAACATCAGAAGATCTTAATGAAAACTTTGAATGAGGCGTATGTGCCAATTGAAACTTCAGTCGAACAGATCGAAAGGATGGCAGAAAGACTCTTCCCCGTCAATCAACTCTCTTTTAGTAAAAATGATTTGCCTCCAGAGTGAGCGGCCCACAAAAAAGCCTTGCACCTAACTGTCAAATATGAGGGTCACTACGTCAAGCGAGTCATGGTGGATGGAGGATCGGGGGTTGACATCTTCCCACTCTCCACGTTGCAAAGAATGGAAATCGGGACAGGAAGGATTCGTCCGAATAATGTTTGTGTGATAGCTTTTGATGGTATTAAGAGGGATACCATCGGTGAAATTGATTTGATATTGACCATAGGCCCGGTGGATTTCGAGGTAACCTTCCAGGTGTTGGACATGGATACATCTTACAATTTCCTTCTGGGAAGGCCCTGGATCCATGTTGCAGGAGCTGTGCCCTCCACCCTCCACCAGATGGTGAAATTTAAGTATGAAGATCATGAGATCGTGGTCCATGGAGAAGATGAGCAGTCCATTTATCGTGACCCATCTATCCCATGCTTGGAGGCGAGGGAAGTAAGTGAGCATATTGTTTATCAAGCCTTTGAAATTATGGTGGCTGACCAGTACGAGGAGGGAAATCCGTGCCCCAGCCTTTCCTATCTAATGCTTCAATCATGGTGGCCAAAGAAATGATTAGACACGGTTTCAAACCAGGAAAAGGGTTGGGAAAATCTTTACAAGGAATATCTGAGCCGGTAACTCTACCCACAGCGGAAAAATTCTTCGAGATAGGCTTTCACCCTACCCCAGATGATGAGAAATGGGTAGAGGAAAGAAAGAAGGAAGGATGGGTTCTGCCACAACCATTGCCACACCTCTATGCTAATTTTTTCAAGCCTAAGTATGGCGAAGAAGAAGACGATGAGGTGTTCACGGCTGAGGAAATTAAAGATATATGTGGATCTATGAGACAAATGCTTTATGAAACCAACATGGTTCAGCCATGGGAGGGTACTAGCACCGCTGAGGTGCTCTACATGAGACCAGATGCTAAACTCCAAAATTAGAAGGCTACGCCATTCCCGATCAGGCGGGAGTCCCGGTAGACTAGCCCTGTGATCTTTTCTGCATCCCGAGTTATTTCAGGGTGTAACTCGGATGTTTCTTTTAGTTTCTTGTCTTTTAAATTCCTGAATGTAAACCCTGTTATCTTTCCAAATTCCAAGAAATGAAATCAATATTTCATCGTCCATTTTTCTATTTATTCTCTCTGATTTCTATTATTTTCCTTTTTCATTTTTTCTTTTCAGTTCTAATAATGCGGCTTTAAATAACATGACATGCTTGCGGATTTCATGCCCAGACTCAAACACACTGCCAAACTATGAAATAATGAATCAAGAACTGGAATATGATAAAGAAGAGGCTTTTAGGGAAATGAACCGAGAATTGGAACAATTTGAGAACAAATCTAAGCCAAATCTAAATGACATCGAACCGGTTAATTTGGGAACAATCGAAGAAATAAGGGAAACCAAAATAAGCATTCACACATATGAGAAAACTCGAGATGCAATAATCCAACTCCTGTTTGAGTTTAAAGATGTGTTTGCTTGGTCATATGATGGCATGCCAGCGATGAGCGTGGATTTAGTGGTGCACAAATTGCCAATTTACCCCGATTGTCCTCCAGTTCAGCAAAAGCAAAGGAAGTTTAAGACCGATATCAATGATAAGATCAAAGAAGAAATCACAAAACAGCTGAAGGCGGGGGTAATCCGAGTGGTCCGATATACCACATGGCTGGCCAACGTAGTTCCAGTGCCAAAGAAAGACGGGAAAACCCGGGTGTGTGTGGACTACCGAGATTTGAATAGGGCAAGTCCCAAAGATAATTTCCCTTTGCCCAATATCCACATCCTTGTTGATAACTGTGCCAAACATGAGATACAGTCGTTCGTGGATTGTTACGCAGGATATCATCAGGTGTTGATGGATGAAGAAGATGCCAAGAAGACAGCTTTCACTACACCCTAGGGTACATACTGTTATCGGGTCATGCCATTTGGGCTGAAGAATGCTGGAGCAACGTATATGAGAGCTATGACTGCCATTTTCCATGACATGATGCATCAAGAGATAGAGGTGTATGTGGATGACATAATTATTAAGTCCCGAACTCAGAGTGACCACGTGCGAGATTTGAGAAAGTTCTTCAAATGGCTGCGCAAGTATGATTGAAGCTAAATCCGTCTAAATGTGCCTTCGGAGTCCCATCAGGCAAGCTTCTGGGCTTATAGTCAGCAGGAGAGGTATCAAGTTAGATCCAACAAAGATAAAAGCTATTCGAGATCTACCTCCTCCGAAAACTAAGAAAGACGTGATGAGTTTATTGGGCAGGTTAAACTATATCAGTTGATTCATTGCTCAACTGACTACCACATGTGAGCCCATATTCATACTATTGAAGAAAAATGCAGCAATTAAATGAACATCTGAATGTCAAGAGGCCTTCGACAAGATCAAGGAATATTTGTCAAACCCTCCAGTCTTGGTCCCACCGGAGCTAGGGAGACCTCTCTTCTTGTATCTGACGGTTTTGGAAAATTCCTTTGGATGTGTCCTTGGGCAGCATGATATAACCGACAAGAAAGAGCAGGCAATTTACTATCTGAGCAAGAAGTTCACCAGTTATGAAGCCAAATACAATTTGTTAGATAGAATGTGTTGTGCTTTGACGTGGGTCGCTCAAAAGTTGAGACATTCTCTTCAATCCCACACTACCTACCTCATAACCAGGTTGGATTCTTTGAAGTACATATTCCAAAAACCGATGCCCACTGGGAGACTGGCAAAATGGCAAATCTTGCTCATCGTATTTGACATAGTCTATGTCACTCTCATGGCCATGAAAGCCCAGTCATTGGCAGATCATTTGGCTAAAAACCCTGTTGATGAGGAATACCAACCATTGAGCACATACTTCCCAGATAAAGAGGTGCATTTAGTAGAAGCGATCTCGGAAGACACTCGTGCTTGGAAAATGTTCTTTGACGGAGCGGTAAATGATAGAGGTGTAGGCATTAGGGCAATCTTGATTTTACCCAATGGTCAGCACTACCCAGCTACAGCTAGGCTCCGATTCTTCTGCACAAACAATACAGCTGAGTATGAAGCTTGCATCATGAGCATGAATATGGTAATTGACCAAGATGTTGAAGATTTATTTATCATGGGAGATTCTGATCTGATTATCCGGCTCGAGATGTTAAGCTCATTCCCTATCGGCAACATGTGAAAGATCTCACCAAACGCTTCAAGTCGATAGAGTTCAAGTACATTCCTCGGTGTCACAATGAACTAGCCAATACACTCGCCACTCTAGCTTCAATGCTGCCTTACCCAGGCAATGCCCATATTGATCCTCTAGAGATTCAAATCAAAGAAAAGAACGGGAATTGTAATGCGGTCGAGGCGGAACCCAGCATTCAGCCCTGGTATCATGATATCAAAAGATTTCTGAAAACACAAGAATACCCCGAGCAAGCCACTGGAGATCAAAAGAGAACCATCAGACGGCATGTGAGTGGTTTCTTCTTAAGGGGTGATGTCTTGTACAAAAGAACCTCGGACCTCAATTTGCTAAGATGTGTTGATGCCGAGGAAGCCGGAAGGATTATGCATGAAGTACACGCGTGAGTATGCGGACCTCATATGAATGGTTATGTGTTAGCAAAGAAAATTCTGCGAGCGGGGTATTATTGGATAACCATGGAAAAGGATTGCTTCAGGTTTGTTCGAAAATGCCATCAATGCCAGGTGCACGCTGATTTGATTCATGCACCTCCAACAGAACTTCATCCGATGTCAGTACCTTGGCCATTTGTTGCCTGGGGTATGGATGTCATTGGGCTGATCGAGCTGAAAGCTTCAACTGGGCATAGATTCATATTGGTTGCAATCGATTACTTCACAAAATCGGTTGAGGCCATCACTCTCAAGTCGGTCACCAAGAAAGCTATGGTAGACTTTGTGCACTCTAATCTCATTTGCCGCTTTGGCATTCCTGCAACTATCATTACCGATAATGCTACAAACGTGAACAGTCGTCTGATGGGAGAGGTATGTGAACAATTCAAGATAACGCATAGAAACTCTACTCCTTATCGGCCAAAAGCCAATGGTGCTGTTGAAGCAGCAAATAAGAACATCAAGAATATTTTGAGAAAGATGATTCAAAGCTCCAGGCAATGGCATGAAAAGCTGCCTTTTGCATTACTCGGGTATCGTACCATAGTGCGTACATCAATCAGAGTGACCCCGTACTTGTTGGTATTCGGAACTAAAGCTGTCATACCTGCAGAAGTAGAAATCCCTTCGCTTCACATAATTGTTGAAGCAGAAATTGAGGACAGTGAGTGGGTTAAAAGCCGGCTGGAGCAGTTGTCATTAATTGACAAAAAATGGATGGCTGCAGTTTGTCACGGGCAGTTGTACCAACAAAGAATGGCTCGCACCTATAACAAGAAAGTGCGTCCCAGGAATTTTGAAGTGGGATAGCTCGTGCTCAGACGCATTCTCCCTCATCACCAGGAAGCAAAAGGAAAGTTTGCTCCTAATTGGAAGGGTTTATACATCATCCGGAAAATATTGCCGAGATGAGCGCTGTATCTGGGAGAAATCAAAGGAAATGATCCTGAAACAGCGGTCAATGCAGATGCAGTGAAAAGGTACTGTGTCTAATTCTCATGGGGTGATGGCTTTTGTGTAATTAAGATGACGAAGGCTTTCCTTCCCGCTACCCCAAACACTATCAATCCTTCGTAAACCCTTTGAGCCGGTTAAGCTTATTTGGCTGCCCTCTTTGGAACCCGAAAGTTACAAAAAGAAAAGAAAAGAAAGAAGAGAAAAGAAAAACAAAACAAAACAAGAACAAAAATTGTTCCCTGAACTACGTTTGACTTGATTCCGAAAGGATACGTAGGCAGCCTCTCCCTGAGGTCCAGTCATACCAAAACAAAAATCCCAATTTCCCTCAGAAATTGAAACTGGGGCAAATGATATGTTGGTTCGGCTATGAACCCGCCGAAATGGTTCCAAAGTTGTAGTTCCGCCCAAAATCCTTTGTACCCCAAACGACCTTGTCCAAGTCCTTCCGATCAATTGGCAAAGGCAGGGAAGTGAAAAACGTTATTATGGGAATCTGATACAATTCAAATTGAGAGAAATAAAATAAGAGAGTCTTATCGGTGAAAACCTTCGGGCACTATAAGGCGACGGTGAGTAGAGAAATTGAAAATGAGAGAGTCCTCTTAGTGAAAACTAGCAAAGAGAACTATCGGGCGACGGTGAGAAGAGAAATGAGATAGGTCGATTGGCAAAAACCTGCAAAGGGCGCTGTCGGCCAAAAAAGAAGACATCTCACCACGAAAAGAGTCCTGGCAAGGTTCCCTGGTTTTGATATACAGATCAATGGGTTCACGAGAAGCTGGAAAGTTTTTATGGGTCGGGCATCCAGTCCAAGAAGCATGTCATGTTCATTTGAAGCCAGCATGCACACCCCAGATAAGTCCTTCTTTTCCCCCGAAAGGGATGCTTCTCTTTAAACTCATATGCTTGCCTTTTGCATACTTTTTCTTTGAATCCCTTTCGGTTTAACTCTGACTCCGAAATTACTGCAAAGAAAAGGTGGTAGGACTGGTTCTATAGAGCTCCGCCTGGCAAGAGCCGAAGAAAGGACCGGGCCTCAGCAGGTGCATCAGTCCAATCCCGACTGACCATGGTGGTGGATGTTTTCGAAGCAAAGACATTGGAAAGAGATGAAAGTCAAAGGCAAAAGTCTTAAGAGCAGAATAAAGTGAAAAGGCCAGAGCCCACACAGACGAGTCATCATGAAATTCTAAAAGAGATTCACCCTCAAAGCCAGCAAACGGCGGAACTCTCAACGGAAAAGGAGCCGGGATCAAGCAATTGAGATGATCAAGGCCACAAAACCAACCACCGTTTCAAACTAACAAATTATTCTTTGTTGAAAGTTAAAACATGTGTCAATCAAAGCAACTGTGCAAGAAGCAGGTGCAGCCCAAAAGGAAATGAAATGCGCAAGCACAGAAACAGCTTCGCAACAAGGAATCGACCAAAAAGGAAGTTTCTCCCCAATTCTTTCATGCACATTGCTAAATAAAAAGGAAAAATATAAAAAGAAGAAGAAAAGAAAGAAATAAAGAAAATGAAAATAAGAGTCCCAAAAGAAAAACAAATAATGGTAGCATAGGACACCATTCCTTAACCATCCCGGCATAACCCGAGGATCCCCCTGGCATAACCCAAGGGGATTTTTCTTTCCAAAATCCCGGCATAACCCGAGGATCTCCCTGGCATAACCCAGGGAGCTTTTTTTTCTTTCCAAATCCCGGCATAACTCGAGGATCCCCCTGGCATAACCCAAGGGGCTTTTTCTTTCCAAAATCCCGGCATAACCCGAGGATCTCCCTGGAATAACCCAGGGAGCTGTTTTCTTTCTAAATCACGGCATAACCCAATGGGCTTTTTCTTTCCAAAATCCCGGCATAACCCGAGGATCTCCCTGGCATAACCCAAGGAGCTTTTTCTTTCCAAATCCCAGCATAACCCAAGGATCCCCCTGGCATAACCCAAGGATCCCCCTGGCATAACCCAAGGAGCTTTTCTTTCCAAATCCTAGCATAACCCGAGGATCCCCCTGGCATAACCCAAGGGGCTTTTTCTTTCCAAATCCCGGCATAACCCGAGGATCTCCCTGGCATAACCCAAGGAGCTTTTTCTTTCCAAATCCCGGCATAACCCGTGGATCCCCCGGCATAACCCAAGGGGCTAATTTCTTTCCATCCCGGCATAACGCGTGGATCTCCCTGGTATAACCCAAGGAGCTTTCTTTTTTTCGTCCCAGCATAACCCGAGGATCCTTTTTTTTTCCTTTTTCGGCATAACCCGGTCATTTTCCAGCATAACCTGGATTCATTCACAAGGATACACAATCCTGATTTGATTGCTTAGATATATGTCACAACTAACTCACGAAATTTTCCTAGTGAAAACTGGGGCAGAAAATTTCATTCGTTTGTTTTGGTATCTTAGGCAGGTTGACCTTAAGACATAAGGTGCGAGATGACCGATGGAATGAGTCTCCATCCATAATCAAGAAAAGAAGAAAAGAACAAAAAGAAATGGACTCAAATGTGAAGCAAACAAGGATGCGGATTGCTCGAAATCTGAGTAAAGTCAAAAGCTCCGCTGATCTTGTTTTGACCCAATGTTGCAGAAAGAAGTAAACACCTATAGCTTGCGAGCATCAAGATTCAGATTAGAGTCCATAGTAAAATCAGCTAAGACTCAAGATCAAGTTTTAAGAGAATTATAGATAGGAATCTTGTAACTCATAGTTGATAGGCATAGCTAGCTTAGCTTTGATTTTTCTTTTGGTGTAATAAGGAGGTCAGCAAGCAGTAGCAGTAGCAACAGCAATGAAATCACAGCTCCTGGTAGTCCCAGCTACCAAACCTTCCAGAACTGCACTCACCTGATTCCTTTATAGCCAAGGATATGTAGGCAACCTTTGAAGCAGGGTTCGGTCAGACGGTTTTCAAAATGTGTCTCATGGAGTGCCAAGCAGGCAAAAATCCCTCATATTGCTCATTTATCTTTTCCCGAAAACCCTTCGTGTTCCCGAGCAAAGAGGGGCAGCTGTGAGCATGTGATTTTTGCCCTATATGAATTACTCCCAAAAAATTAAAACAAAATGATTTCTTTCATTATTTGCAATTTTGTGGATTTCTGTGACATTTTATGTTGATTGTTTGTATTTTTATTTGTGCATGTTAATTAATGAAAAATATAAAAATATACTTGGGATTTGCATGTAGGGTTAATTTCACATTTTAGGATTAATTATTGATTAATATTACAAATAAATAAAGAAATAACAAAAATGGTTCTTTTTGCACTTATTTTTAATTGTCTTAGTTTAGGAATTAGTTTGTTTGGAGTTCAAGTAGTATAATTTTAGATTCATTGGGTCTTTTATTTTAGTGTTGCATTTGACAAAAAATCAAAAAAAAGAGAAAAAGAAAAACAAATAAAAAGCAACCAGGCCACCTAATTTTTGGGCCACAAATTCGAGCCCAATCCCTAAAATCTAATTCAAATCAACCCATAACCCAACCCCCGCCTGTCCAGCCCAAAACCCCAACCCAGTCCGGTCCAGAGACACCCAAAACGGCATCGTTCCATAGTGAACCAATCCTGGCCGTTCATCTCTCATCATCCAACGGCTCTCATCAGTTCAAAATAATTAATAAAATTGTCTGAATATCTTATCAACCCTAAAGACATTTCCCTTCTTCCTCGTACCCCCGCCTCTTCGCCGGCTCCACCCTAACGCCGCCGCCGGAAATTGCCTCACGGCGGCGGTCGGCGTCTAATGACGCCCAAATTTACACCTTAGCTTCCTCTCCGTCTCCACAACCCCATTCTATAACTAGTTTCCCTCGAATCCCACCCAGTTTCCTTGAATCTTCAAAACTATAGACGCCGCCTCCACCGCCCACAGCGGCACCACCTCAAATCAACCCCAAATTAATACCCCTTAACCATCAGACCTTCCTTGTCCTATATCTATCCCCCTCCCCCTTCAAATATCGACTAATCTTCTCAAAATTCGAATCTCAGAGTTCAATTAAAGTTCACATGGAAATTCAAGCATGCAAAGCCCTCTCCAATTCCCGCAGTTCTAATTTTGCCCCGTGCAAACATTTTTATCCATTCCTGGACAAAGAACGGGTGATTGATGTTATAGCGGGGTTGAAATTGGAAGGCCAACCCTGAGCCCAAATCGAGTCAGTGAGTGCTTCTTTTCATTTCATTTTTGTTTGTTTTGTTTGTTGCTTCTTTATTCTCCTGCTATCTTTGTAGTCATTTGTTCTGCCCCATTTGTTTTTTTTTCTTTTCTTTTCTCTGCCATTTTTTGTTAATAAAATCTAGCTAAATAGTTTGTCACTTTGTTGTGTTTTGATTGTTCGTAGTTTGTGCTCGAATCTTGAGTTTACTACCTTTCGATTAATTGCTTTCATGGCTAAATGATTTTTAATTTTTAGGGTTCGGTTTAATTTTGTTGATTCTGTCTTGTTTGATTTCGTCTAAATTGGTGTTTGGTTTCAATTAAATAATCCATACTTAGTGTTATTAACTTGATCTCAGTTTCATTAATGACTGTTTTAGATTTAATTCCATTTGTTAAACAAAGAAGTTGTTTGGTTATAGCTGAGTAGGGTAGATCTTTGCTTAACCATAGTCAATCCTTGACCAATTATCAGGGTTGGATGTTTGGGTTTGACTAGTTTAGTAATTTCAGGGGATTCAGGGGTATTTGGGGCACTTAAATGGCAAAGGAGTATTGTATGTTAAGCTAGAATACCCTAGATTCTTCTAGAAGAGGGTCTTAGTATAAGTTTCAGCATTCTTAATGCAGTAACTTGGGCAACAAGTCAGTAAATTAGGACTAATGAGTAAATTCTAAAAATAAAGGGGGGGGGGAATGAGTGAAGGAATTCCAGAACCTTCCTGCCCCTTTCCTTCCTATAAAAGGCATGCCTAGTGCCTTAGTTCAGAGATTTTTTGGAAAGTTTACAATCTCTGAAAATTCCCCAAAATTTCCAGCTTTTAATTTCCCCCAAAATCCATTTCTGAAAATATGAATCTCAAATTTGAATTTCAAAATCTAAGGAAGTTCAAAATCTGCATTCCTATAGTTCAAACCTTCTTTTAGATCTTAATTTCTTCCAAAAATCCAAAAACAAACAAAATACAGTAGAAAACCCAAAAAAACACATTGTTACATTGCATTCTATAGGTTGATTCTCCTTTCTTCTAGTTGCTGAAGTTTTCAAAGGTTTCCTAATTCAATTTCAAGTAAATTTGAGGTCAAATCAGTGTGGTTTTGGTCATTTTGTTGTTGTTACTCTTCTATCATTCCTTCCTGGGTATTGTGGTTTGATTTGGGTTGAAAATCGGCTTTGTGTAAGCTGTGTTATTGCTGATCTCATTGTTGTGATTTGCTGAACTGTTGCTGATCTTATTTCCTTCTTACTTTGCTCAATTCCAGGTACACTATTGTCTCTAATTCTTTGAAGTTTCACCCAATGTATGTGAACAACTTTGACATAAAATGATGAAGAATTGCTATGTTATCACACGAATCTGCCTCTGTTTTCATTACTAGTCTAATATGTAGCTGTAGCTTTCATTTGAACAAATATGCATTAGTGTTAAATAGGACTACTTGTATTAATTAGGACTATTCAAATTTGTTTTGTAATTAAACTGGATAGACTTTGGGCTGTATAATTAGGATCGTTTTCTAATTGGATTTGGACTGTTTGAGACGTGTTGGGACTGGTTGTTAGCCATTTAATATTAGCCCTAATGTAACATAGCTCAATCTCATATATTAGGATAATTTTCTCAGGTTTATTTCATGAATTTTAGTGGTATTAGAAATGTTAAACACTTGCTGGCTCTCAATTGAAATTCACATGGGATGTAAGTAAAAAGTAGTTTTAAAAATGGTGAGAGATTCTCAATTTTCTCATTGATTTGGCATACAATTTGAGTAGGATGAGTCCAGAATTTAATATGGTAT
This sequence comes from Nicotiana glauca, assembly GCA_026770625.1. Lineage (NCBI taxonomy): Eukaryota > Viridiplantae > Streptophyta > Magnoliopsida > Solanales > Solanaceae > Nicotiana > Nicotiana glauca. The sequence goes on from MU672344.1 coordinate 18,257, forward strand.
AAGTTTGCTACGGAATTTGTTTGATTTGGCATACAATATGAACTAGCATTCTCATATGTTCCATCACCACTTAGTTACCACTAGGAATTCCAATAACAATCAAATCCTAGTTCATGATATACATAGTAATTAAATGTTGGTTCATACATACAATACTGCTGATTTCCCTTTGATTATATTATTTGGGCCAAAACTGGGCCCCAATGTTTGGCCCTGCTCCTCCGTGGGAAAACCAGTCCACTTTCGATCAGGTTGGACCTTACTGAAGCCCAGCTGCCGGGCAGCTTCACGTTACAGGTCTGGGCCAAACTTTCAAGGCCCAAATATGCTAGAAGCCAAAAGTCCTTTAAAATCATACTAGGAATGTGGGGATTAATTTGCAATATAAATTTAGATTTTCGAGTTAGGTGGCGGGTTCAAATTAAGAGGGTCCTCCCTTTTATTTGAATTCGGACTTGAACTCGAGGCCCAAATTTATCAATGCAAATTAATTAGGCCCTTTTAGAGACAAAAATAAATAGAAAATTATAGTTTGTTTTAGGTTGGCCTTTAAATAATAAATGAGATGAGCCTCGCCAAACAAAACTGCACAAATTGCGGGGCCCTCATTAAATACTTATATTAAAATACTTAGAACTCGGGGCATGCCGTTTAGCGAATTTCACGAACTCCCGCAAAGATAATAACTCGTTAGTTGCTTTAGGCGCGTTTTAATAATTTTACCTTCTTAAATACGGGTGTGCATTTCATGCAACCTAAATCCAAATCTCAAAACGTTGAATAAGAATGTGTCGAGGATCCAAGTGCATTTCAAGTGACTTAATCCAAAAATACGTTTTTAAACGACGTTCACTTTCTTTAAAAACTTTAACTAAAAGCGGTAAAATAATTCTAAAAATGCACTATAGGTTTGAACATGTATAAAAATTAGACTTTAGCTATTTATAATAATTTAAGAGACCGTGCTAGAACCACGGGATCCGGGGGTGCCTAACACCTTCCCTCGGGTCAACAAAATTTCTTATTCAAAATTTCTGGTTCGCAGACTGCAATTGGGAAATCGACAACTTTCCTCGATTTGAGATTTAAGTTAAACCAGTGGCTTGGGACACCAAAAGCCAATCCTATCCCAAGTGGCGACTCTAAATATAAATAAATAATCCCATTTCGAATAATATCACTTTAAATGAAAAAACTCTCTTATACATTATCCTTCGGGATAGGTGTGTAAAAGGAGGTGTGACAGTTCTAAATTCCAATTATTCAAAAAGCCCTAACTCTACCCAAATTCCCAATTTCTACCATGAAAATCTTGGATTTTGATTAAAAAGTGATGAAAAATATTGGGTAATTGAAAGAGTAAAGTTTAGAATTAATTACCAACACTTTGGGGATGAATTTGTGTGAAGAAAATTGCCTCTAGGCCTTGGTAGTTCGAAAATATGATAAAAATGAGTTTTGCCCATTTTTGGTTATGTTCTAAAAGATTAGGCAAGCCTTAATTGCGTTCATGATGGGCATGCCGTGTTCGCGATGGGTCAGGCCCAAATGGCCTTCGTGTTCGCGTTAGGTGGCCCACGTTCGCAGAGCTTTAGCTCCTCAGGCCTTTGCATTCGCGGTCAAAGGGCCACGTCCGCGTAGATCAAATTGAACTCCCTCCCCCAGGCCCACTAACCCTATGTGTTCGCATGAGCCTAAACAAGTTCGCGAAGGGTAACCCCTCTCGCCCCCCAGAGCTTATCCTGAGCTTCGCATTTGCGATGAACAAACAAACAACTGAGCAAATTCTCCTTACGCATACGCGAGTGAAGCCACACGAACGCGAAGAACAAAATCACTGTGCACCTGAATAGCAAAACCTACAACTTTTCTAAGTGTAAAACATCCTAAAACCTATACGAAACTCAGTCGAGCCCTCGGGGCTCCAAACCAAACATGCATACTAACTCAAAAACATCATATGGACTTACTCGTGCGATCAAATCGCCAAATTATCACCTTTAACAATGAATTTAGCATCAAAATTAAAGAAAAATCTCAAGAACTCTTAAGTTTAAATTTTAACAACTAAGGGTCTGATTCACGTCATATCAAGTCCGTTTCTTACCAAATTTTACATGTTCAACTTAAATACCATATAAGACTTGTACCACGCTCCGGAACTAAAATACGAGCCTAATACCATCAAATTGAAACACATTTAAATTTCCAAAAACTCTTATCATTTCAGTTAAAAAAAATTCTTCAAAAATTCATTTCTCGGGCTTGGGACGTCGGAATTCAATTCCGGACATACGCCTAAGTCCCATATTTTTCTATGGACCCTCCAGGACCGTCAAATCATGGGTCCGGGTCTGTTTATTCAAAATATTGACCAAAGTAAACTTAAATTCAATTTTAAAGGCCAAATTAGTATTTTTATCAAATTTTCATACAAAAGCATTCCGGAATATGCCTGGACTATGCACGCAAATCGAGGTGAGATAAAAGGAGGCTTTTAAGACCTAAAAACATAGAATTAACTTGTAAATCAAGTGATGACATTTTGGGTCATCACATCCTCCACCTCTAAAAAAACTGTTCGTCCATGAACGGATATAAAAAAGAAGTCCTGAGTCGGGGAAAAGATGGGGATATCGGCTCCGCATATCGGACTCGGACTCTCAGGTAGCTGCCTCGGCAGGCTGACCTCTTCACTGAACACGAACAGAAGGGTAACTCTTCGATCTCAACTGATGAACCTGTCATTCCATAATGGCCACCGGATCCCCATAGGTCAGATCCTTGTCCAACTGGACAAGTGCTGAAGTCTAACACGTGGGATGGATCGCCGTGATACTTCCGAAGCATGGACACATGAAACACTGGGTGCACAACTAATAAACTTGGCAGCAACACAAGTCTGTAAGACATCTCTCCTACTCGATCAAGAATTACAAAAGGACCAATGAACCTAAGGCTTAGCTTGCCCTTCTTCCCAAATCTCATCACGCCCTTCATAGGCGACTTCCAAAGCAACACCTGCTCTCCGACCATAAATGCCACATCATGAACCTGCGGTCAGCATAAATCTTCTGCCTGGACTAAGCTGTACGAAGATTGTACTAAATAATCTTCACCTTATCCAAGGCATCCTGGACTAAATTTGTACCCAACAATCGAGCCTCTCCCAGCTCAAACCATCCAACTGGCAATCGACACCGCCTACCATATAATGTCTCATAAGGAGTCATCTGAATGCTCAACTGGTAGTTGTTGTTGTACGAAATCTCTTATAAGGGAAAGAACTGATCCCACGAACCTTCAAAGTCCACAACACAATCTCGGAGCATATCCTCAAAAATCTAAATAGTACGCTCGGACTGCCCGTCAGTCTGGGGATGAAATGTTGTGCTCAACTCAACTCGTGTGCCTAACTCGCACTGAACTGCCCTCCAAAAATGTGAGGTAAACTGCGTACCTCAGTCAGAAATGATAGACATGGCACACCATGAAGACGAACAATCCCCCGGATATAGATCTCAGCCAACCGCTCCAAGGAATAGGAAACTGCCACAGAAATGAAATACGCTGACTTGGTCAACCTATCAACAATAACCCATACTGCATCAAACTTCTTCTGAGTCCGTGGGTGTCAACTACGAAGTCTGTAGTGATCCGCTCCCACTTCCACTCAGGAATATCAATCTTCTGAAACAAACTACTAGGTCTCTGATGCTCGTACTTTACCTGTTAACAATTCAAACACTGAGCTACATAGGCAACAATGTCCTTCTTCATCCTTCTCTACCAATAATGTTGCCGTAAATCCTGATACATCTTAGCGATGCCTAGATGGATAGAATACCGGGAACTATGGGCCTCATCTAGAATAAACTCACGAAGCCCATCCACATTAGGCACACAAATACGACCATGCATCCTCAAAACTCCACCATCTCCAACTGTAACTTGCTTGGAACCTCCGTGACGCACCGTTTCCCTAAGGACAAGCAAATGAGGATCAGCATACTGCCGTTCTCGAATGCACTCAAATAATAAAGAACGAGCAACTGTGCAAGATAGCATACGGTAGGGCTCAGAAACATCCAACTTCAGAAACTGATTGGCCAAAGCCTGAACATCCAAAGCAAGCGGTCTCTCACAGACTGGAATATACACAAGGCTGCCCATACTGGCTGACTTCCTACTCAATATATCATCCACTACATTGGCCTTTCCCGGACGATACAAGATGGTGATATCATAGTCTTTCAACAGCTCCAACTACCTCCTCCACCTCAAATTTAGCTCCTTCTGCTTGAACAAGTATTGCAAACTTGTGATCCGTGAACACCTCACATGACACGCCATACAAATAATGCCTCCAAATCTTCAGCGCATGAACAATGGTTGCTAACTCTAAATCATGAACTGGATAATTCTTCTTGTGGATCTTCAACTGTCGCGAGGAATATGCAATAACCTTTCCATTCTACATCAACACTGCGCCAAGTCCAATACGCGATGCATCACAATACACTGTACATGGCCCTGAACCTGTGGTCAAAACCAACAGTGGCGTTGTAGTCAAAGCTGTCTTGAGCTTCTTAAAGCTCGCCTCACACTCGTCCGACCACCTAAAGTGGGCACCATTCTGGCTCAACCTGGTCATCGGGGCAGCAATAAATGAAAACCCCTCCAAAAACTGACAGTAATAGCCTGCCAAACCCAAGAAACTCTAGATTTCTATAGTTGATGCGGGTCTAGACCAGTCCTTCACTACCTCTATATTCTTCAGATCCACCTGAATACCCTCTGATGATGCAATGTGACCTAAGAAGGCAACTAATACCAACCAAAACTCACACTTCGAAAACTTAGCATACAACTGACTATCTCTCAAAGTCTGAAGAACATCTCTTAGATATTGCTCATGCTCTTCCCAACTGCGGGAACAGATCAAAATATCATCAATGAAGACTATCACAAAGGAATCCAAGTAAGGCTTGAACACTCGGTTCATCAAATCCATGAAAGCTGCTGGGGCTCTTTTCAACCCGAATGACATAACCAAGAACTTATAATGCCCGTACCGAGTGCGAAAAGCTGTCTTAGGGACATCAGATGCCCTAATCCTCAACTGATGGTAGCCAGATCTCAAATCAACCTTCGAAAACACCTTGGCACCCTGAAGCTGATCAAACAAATCGTCAATCCTCGGCAATGGATACTTATTCTTGATTGTGACCTTGTTCAATTGTCGATAATCTATACACATCATCATCGATCCGTCCTTTTTCTTAACAAACAACACTGGCGCACCCCAAGGCGAGACACTAGATCTAATGAAGCCCTTATCAAAAAATATTTGCAATTGTTCTTTCAATTCTTTCAACTCTGGTGGGGCCATACGATATAGTGGAATAGAAATAGGCTGAGTGTCCGGAGCCAAATCAATGCAAAAAGTCAATATCCCTGTGGGGCGGTATACCCGGCAGGTCTGCAGGAAATACCTCTGGAAACTCACGAGTAACAAGCACAAAATCCATAGAAGGAACCTCGGCACTAGAATCACGAACATACGCCAAATAGGCCAAACATCCCTTCTCAACCATACGCCAAGCCTTTATATATGAGATAACCCTACAGGTGGAATAACTAGGAGTCCCCCTCCACTCTAAACGAGGTAAACTCGTCAAAGCTAAGGTCACAGTCTTGGCATGTCAGTCCAAGATAGCGTGGTAAGGTGATAACCAGTTCATCCCCAATATGACATCAAAATCAACCATATCCAAAAGTAACAAATCTACTTGGGTCTCAAAACCCCCAATCAGAACTGTACATGAACGATGGACACGATCCACCATAATAGAATCACCCACCGATGTAGATACATATATAGGAGCACTCAAAGAATCACTAGGCATGACCAGATACGGGGCAAAATAAGATGACACATAGGAGTATGTAGACCATGGATCAAATAGAACTGAAGCATCTCTACTACAGACCAGAACGGTACCTGTGATAACTACATCGAAGGCCTCAGCCTTAGGCCTGAATGGAAGAGCATAACATCGGAGTTGGGTCCCACCACTCTAAGCTACGTCTCTGGGGTGGCATCGTACTGGCTGGCCTCTACCTCTAGCGGCCTGACCTCCACTCTAATACCTCTACCTCCACCTCTAGCACCTCTATCCCACCCCTAGCTGGATGAGCGGGCGGTGGAACACCTGGTTCCTGAACCATGGCACAGGAACCCTGCTGTTTCAATTGAACACCCATTAATCTCGGACAAGCCCTCCAGATGTGACTATACTCACCACACTCAAAGCATCCACCTGAGTGTTGCGGCTGAAGAAACTAAGACTGACCTTGGCGTGCCGGCTGACCATGATAATAGCTCTGAAGAGGAGGTGTTCTGATAGGAGCTGATGGTGCACGGTAGGACTACTAATTAGAATACTGCACATGAGAACCACGGCCACCTGGAGAACCATGAGAAGTCTGAAGTGCTGAATGAAACGGCCTGGGAGGATGGCCCCTACCAAAAGAATCCCTTCCTCTAGATGAGTCACCACTGAACTTTCTTGAATGATGAGGCCTCTTGTCAGACCCCTGACCACTCCCCTGTGATAGAACAATCTCAACTCTCCTGGCCACATTGGTCGCATCCTGAAAAGAAATCACGCTCCAAGTCTCCTTAGCCGTCTGCAGTCAAATCGGTTGAGCGAGTCCCTCAATGAACCTCCTCACCCTCTCTCTCTCTCTCTCTCGGTGAAGTATAATAAGAGCATGACGGGCCAAAGCAATGAATCTGGTCTCGTACTGAGTGACGGTCATATAACCCTGCTGGAGACGCTCAAACTGCCTCTGATAGTCCTCCCTCTGAGTGATAGGAAGAAACTTCTCCAGAAATAGCTAAGAGAACTGATCCCAAGTCAAGGCAGGAGACCCAGCTGGTCTAGCCAAACAATAATCCCTCCAACAAGTTTTGGCAGATCCTGATAGGCAAAAATCAGCAAAGTCGACCCCATTCTCCATTATCCCTATGTTCCAAAGAACCTCATGACATCTGTCTAAGTAATCCTGGCGATCCTCTGAAGATGTACCACCATAAGTAGTAGTAAACAGCTTGGTGAACATGTCTAACCTCCACAAAGCATCGACAGACATAGCTGCTCCATCACCAGTCTGAGCTACCATACCCGGCTGAACTGCTCCAACTGGAGTTTGAAACTGGGGAGCCATCTGCTCCGGAGTGTGGGTAGCGGGAGTCTGTGCTACTTCTCAGCCTGAGAGACAGCTGGAGCTACAGGAAGTAAGCCTGCCCGGGTGACACTCTCCATAAGGCCCACTAGACAGACCAAAGCATCCTGGAGTACTGGGGTAGCAATGAACCCCTCTAGGACCTGAGCTGGGCCCACTGGAACTGTCTGGGTCGGAACCTCATCATCAAACTCTGCCTGAGGCTCCACCGTTGGTGCTGCTGCTCTGGGCTGAGCTTTGCCCCTACCTCGGCCCCTACCTCGGCCCCTAGCACGGCCTCAGCCTCATCCTCTGCCCCTCGTGGGAACTGCTGCTGGGGGCTCGGGCTACTGGTGGATGAAGAAGCATGTGTTCTCGCCATCTCAAAAGAACATAGTAGAAATTCAATTAGCATTGAGAAACCAAACCGCATGAAAGAGATGAATAGAAGTGAAAATGTTCCTAACTCTGTAGCCTCTTGGATAATCACAGACGTCTCTATACCGATCCCTCAGACTCTACCGAGCTTTTTCATTAATTGTGAGACCTAACCAACCTAGAGCTCTGATACCAACTTGTCACGACCCGGACTTTCCACCCTCGAGAGTCATGATAGAACCTACTCGTGAAAGCTAGGCAAGCCGAGTATTATAGATCTTAACACCCTTTTTCTTAACCTTTTAACAATTTTAAATCAACATACGAACAACAATGGAATACCAATAATAATAAAAGAAATGCGGAAGACGAAATCTGATAACTTAGCCAAATACTAGTATAAAAAATAAAAAATACATCTCTACCCAGAACTGGTGTCATAATATCACGGACCATCTATGATTACTACAAACAGTTGTCTGGAAAGAAAGATACAATCTGTCTCTGAAATAAATGAAAACGGAATATAAAAGATAGAAGGAGACACCAGGGCCTGCGAACGTCTGTAGGACTACCTCGGGTCTCCGCTGGACTGAAGGCAGCAACCTCGCTAAGTTCCAAAAGCTCCAATACCGAGATCTGCACACAGTGTAGAGTGTAGTATCAGCACAACCGATCCCACGTTCTAGTAAGTGTCGAGCCTAACCTCGGCAAAGTAGTGATGAGGCTAGGACAGGACTAGCAAATAAATTTGTGCAGTTAAAGCATATACGACACGTAATAATAATGGGAACTAGCAGTCAAAGATGGGAAGAGGAAAGGAACATGCTGTGGGGAATATGAAGTACCAACTGAATATCAGGAGAAAAGCATAAAGAACATCTTAAATTTCACATTAGCCAGAATAAAGGAACCGTAACGAACCAATGTCTACTTTTATTCTTTATTGTTACGGCACGTAACCCGATTCAAATTATATAACACTGTTGGGGTGTGCAACCTAATACAAATCATAGAATACTGTTATAGCGTGCAACCTGATCCAACTCATATATCACTTTTTTGGCGTGTAACCCGACCCCTCCTGTCCTCCCTTATTACTCCTTGTTGCGGCATGCAACCCGATCCCATTTAATATTGTTACGACGTGCAACCCGGTCCCAATAGACAAATCAACACCAATCATAAAAAGGATCCCGGCAAGGAAACAACAATATCCCAGCAAGGGAAACAACAACAAGAATAAACACATCTCGGCAAGGGAACCAACAGTAAGAATTAAATACGTTCCGGCAAGGGAATCAACTATAACCAAACGTGTACCAACAATTAACTTCACAAAGGAAACCTCAACTGGAGCCAATGCTCAACGATAAACAAATACCACGAAGATAATCATAATTCTTGTCCCACGGTTGTTAACCATCAAGCTAAGCATGATCAATATATGGTAAAATCACAACAAATCCGAATATAAGACTCACGGGCATGCTTGACACTAATGTATAGATACTCGTCACCTCACTTATACGTTGTACTTGACACCAACACATAGCAATTAAGACACAACACCTATTCCCTCAAGTTAAGGTTAGAACAAACACTTACCTCATACTTTCACAACCAACTCAAACCTCAAACACTGCTTTTCCTTTAGCGCCTCCAAGTTACATGTATCTAACCCAAATTAGTTTAACAGCATCAATAAATGATAAGGAATTCATACCCAATGCTTAATTATAGGTTTTTTTATCATTTTCCCAAAAAGTCAAAAATTGACCCCGGGCCCGCTTGGTCAAAACTCGAGGTTCGGACCAAAATCCGATCACCCATTCACCCACGAGCCCAAATATGCAATTAGCTTCAAAATCCAACTCCAAAATGAGGTCTAAATTCCAATTATTCAAAAAGCCCTAACTCTACCCAAATTCCTAATTTTTACCATGAAATTTTTTTATTTTTGATTAAAAAGTGATGAAAAATATTGGGTAATTGAAAGAGTAAAGTTTAGAATTAATTACCAACACTTTAGGGATGAATTTGTGTGAAGAAAATCGCCTCTAGGCCTTTGTAGTTCGAAAATATGATAAAAATAAGTTCTGCCCGTTTTTTGTTCTATTTTAAAAGACTGGGCAAGCCTTCATCACGTTCGCGATGGGTCAGGCACAAATGGTCTTCGCGTTCGCGTTGGGTGGCCCACGTTCGTGGAGCTTTAGCTTCTCAGGCCTTCGCATTCGTGGTCAAAGGCCCGCGTTCGTGTAGAGCAAATTGAACTCCCTCCCCCAGGCCCACTAACCTTATGCGTTCGCATGAGCCTGAACGCGTGAGCGAAAGGTAACACCCCCCCCCCC